>CAXIWS010000603.1:0-11417 GCA_964036195.1 Sphaerolaimus hirsutus | reverse complement strand
TGGGCGAGTCGGCGGGCGGGTCGACGTGCTGCTGGGACGACTTCTTGCCGCCGCCGTTGCTCAACGCGGCCGAGCCCGGCGACGAGTGCGGCCGGCCGCCCGACGCCGCCGAACCGGTAGCGGCCGCCTAAGGCGAGAAGTGGGCGTGTACTGGTGACCGGGTTTTTGCACATTTGCACCCACGCGGCGGTTTATAGTAAAAGATAGATAGATAGTAAATAGGGTTCAAACGGGACCGCGGTCCCGGTACATGGTTCGGCAAAAAGTCGGGACAGGGGCGGTCCCGGTCCCGACAATTGAAAAAAGCCAGTCCCCGTCCCGGTTCCGGTCCCGACCACCCACTCCCGCTCCTGGTCCCGGTCCCGACCACCCAGTCCCGCTCCTGGTCCCGGTCCCGACCACCCAGTCCCGGTCCTGGTCCCGGTCCCGACATTAGAAAATTTCTGGTCCCGCTCCCGGTCCAAAAACTGGTCCCGTTTGAACCCTAATAGTAAATCGCTCGCGTAGTGGGGAGTTCGCGTGGTGTAGGGGGGACTATTTCTGGACTTTATGTGAACGTCACCCGACAGTTTCTTTTTTTACTCCTGGATGTAAAAATATCATCGATGGGCCACTCCGGGACCCTGAAAAATGTAGAATTTTATACATTTTCAAACTGTAGTTTTGATATTTTTCATGAGATTTTCCACGAGCTTTCCATTTTTGCAGGGCATTTTCCATGACTTTGAATGACACTTTGAATAGACACTTTGAATGACATTTGACATCTACCAGGGCATTTTACAGGGCCTGGGATTGGCACCAGCTCAACTCACTGCCGGTCCGCCGCCGCGTCGAATGCCCAGCAAGCGGTCCGTCTCCGCGTCGGTATCCGAATCGCCGGCGGCGGGAGCCGCGGCGCCATTGGCCGCGCCGCCGGCCGCAGTGTCCGCCTTGAGTTGGCCGTCATCGGGCAGGCCGGCCTCCACCCTGGCTCTCTGCTGGTCGCGCTGCAGCCGCCGCAGGTACGACTCGCGCATCACCCACACCGGCTGGCCGTTCTCGTTGACGCCCGACTGCTCCACGTCGCCGGGCGGCTGGGCGCCGATGGCGGCCGCCGCCGCCGCGTTCGCTTGCCACACGCGCCACGCCTCGTCGCTGCCCATTAGAGCGGCGGCAGTGGCGCCTTGCTGTTTGTCGTCTGGTTGGAGTTGTTTGTAGTGCTGCTGCGACTGCTGCTGCTGCTGTTGTTGCTGCTGCTGCAGCTGCGACTCCGGCCACGTGGCGCCCTGCGTATTTATGATAAAGTTTAGGCAATGTAGGACCTACCATTATGATTTTTTCTAAAAAAATTGACAAAAAAATTGTTCATTCACGGCGATCGTATTTTTCAACTATTTGGATTCGTTTGCCTTCATACACATTTTTCTGGTGCAAGCAAAACTCTCAAGTCTAAAACTAAAGTTCAAATGAACCTGAAACGCTCGTCGTTTTGTTGAAATTTTTCGCAATAATTCTAAAAATCCATAATTGATCAATTTTATGATCAATTGCAAATTCACTTACACATGACTCAAATGTTATCATATAAATACTTTCAGGGAGTCTCAATCTACTCGACAAACAAAAAAGCCACCACCACAGCGGCACTAAAATGGCTCATCTCAAAGGACGCATCCGACTGTGGGCCGCTATTAACGGGACTGAACAAGCGATTGAGCGCGGCCGCCTGCTGCTGTTGCTGCAAGTGCTGCTGCTGCATGTGCTGGTGCAGCCAGGCGGCGGCGAACTGCGGCGGCAGTGCCATCGGATTGACGGGCGGCATGACGCCGCCGGCCGCGCCGCTCACGGGCGCGCTCAACTGCACGGCGAGGGGGCCGGAGCCGGCCGCGTAGGTGGTCGTCGGCCGCACGATGGACCCGTTGGAGGGGGCCGCGCCCGGCAGCTGCGCCTGCTGCGGGAAGTGCGCCTGAGTGGGGGGGGGGGGATAGAAGTGGGTAGAAATTGCGAGCAGATAAGTGACAGGCAAGTGGTAAGTGACAAGTAAACATATAGGCGACAAAACATTTCAGTGCAACGTTTCAGGTCGCTGGAGTGTACTAAATTTGTCACCTTCAAATCAGATTTTGACAATTTTATGCAATCGCCACTTATGTCACTAGCTTAGTTGAGAGCGGCCTCTCACTTGGCCACATGTAAAAACCAGTTGGCAACGTGCCACCCACCTGGAAGAGAGGCATCTGCTGCAAGTTGGCGGGCAGGTCGGTCTTGGCGCGCTGCTGCTCCAGCTGCTGCAGCGACGGCGCCGCCGCGTCCGACTGGTCAGCCCCACCGCCGCTCAACAGCCACGGCGCGCCGCTCTGCATTTTCAGTACCGTATTCTCACTCGAAATAGCCCCGGGGGTTATTTAAATCAAACCAAGTTTTATGGGGGTGGGGTATTCGGGGGGGGGGGGTTATTTGACGGGTATGTTTTCATGAGTATTGGTGGATTCATTGCGTATTCGGGGGTATTTAGGAGGAATCATTTCCTCTCCGCTCGCTCAAAGCGGGAACAAGCGAGGTGCATTATTGGGCCTACGCACACCAGTTGACAAACGAAATTTCCCGAACTAATAAATGAGGCGTCCAATTCTAAAAGTCGACAAGTCCAAAATATGAAAATTTCGAGTTAGGCCCGCAAACGTCATCTGGGGCTACTTCTGCACATTTTACATCATTTTCCATAAATTTTTTGACCTCACATGACCATATGGCAAAGTGCCAAATTTGACATTTTTGGGGAAAAATCTGGGCGAGACCAGAAAGTGACCAGAAAATGCGACTTTTTCAACGTCAGCGTAAAAAATTTT
The DNA here is from genome assembly GCA_964036195.1 of Sphaerolaimus hirsutus. NCBI lineage: Eukaryota > Metazoa > Nematoda > Chromadorea > Monhysterida > Sphaerolaimidae > Sphaerolaimus > Sphaerolaimus hirsutus. The sequence goes on along the minus strand of CAXIWS010000603.1, from coordinate 8,586 downwards.
GCGCGCAAGCGCGCATTCTTCACCAGATATAAGGTATTATCATCAGATTTGCTCCATGTGGCCGCAAATCATTAAAAATGTTATGCTTTTTGCTGTTTTGTACGTATGTTTACATACATATACAGCGTTCCATGGCGCTGACGCCAACGCCAATTGCGCCATGACGTGGCGCCTACTAATAGCGCCAGCGCCATGGCACCATTCCGCCACTATGTAGCTAAAATTTTAGGGGGGGGGCTCAGCCCCCCCCCCCCTAGCCGGGCTCCGTAAACAAGCAGCCCCCCCCTCTCAAAAATCCTGGATACGTCCCTGGCTGTGAAGTAATTAGTTTTGCACATAAAAGCGTGTGGATTCATATACGGATGGGCTGGGAACTATCCGATGGATGTGTGGATCGCAACAACTTGAGCCTGGCGACAGTACCGCAACACGTTACGTCAAGTGTCAATGTCAGATTTTGTCACCGACATTTTGTCATTTTGACGCTTGACAAACTTGTAAACACCTTCCCGGTCACGTCCGGCACCCTATTTTTGATCTTACTTGTGACACCCTATCTCCAGTTCTAGGGCGCGCCAGACGCTGAAACTTGGGGTAGGTATTGGTCCAACCCCCCTCTACTTCGCATGAATTTGGGGGGTCGCGGCGACCCCTCTCTGGGTGGGTCGCCATAAGTGCAAATTTTTTTTTGGCTTTTTTGGTGGCCCACAGCAGGTCCGGCACCCGCTGATTTCTGAGCTGTGGGAGGGCTATAAATCTAAAATTTTGGGGATGTGTTACCAACACCACTCCCCTACTATACACTATTCAATAATGTGAGATAAATGTGAAAAAGTTTTAAAAAATTCTCTTATTCTCTAAAAAATCACCACTCCCCAATAGATGGATGGCAAAAAAGTCACTTTTTGGAACTTTTTTATTAGACAACTGAAGAGCTGGTTTACGATACTTTAAAGGGAATGGTTTGATGTTTAAAGTTATGTAAAGAACCATACCTCTAAAATGCATGCATTGCAAAATTTACTTGGGGGGAATTTCAAAGTGTAAATTTTGTGAATTTTTGTTCCTAGAATGATGTCATTATGATGTCATAAAATTCGCCCTAAGTAAATTTTGTAATGCAGGCTTTTTAGAGATATGGTTCTTTACATAACTTTAAACATCAAACCGTTCCCCTCAAATTATCGTAAACCAGCTCTTCAAGTGTCTAATAAAAAAGTTCCAAAAAGTGACTTTCTTGCCATCCATCTATTGGGGAGTGGTGTTTTTTAGAGAATAAGAGAATTTTTTAGAACTTTTTCACATTTATCTCACATTATTGAATAGTGTATAGTAGGGGAGTGGTGTTGGTAACACATCCCCAAAATTTTAGATTTATAGCCCTCCCACAGCTCAGAAATCAGCGGGTGCCGGACCTACTGTGGGACACCAAAAAAGCCACAAAAAAATTTTGCACTTAGGGCGACCCTCCCTGAGAGGGGTCGCCGCGACCCCCCAAATTCATGCGAAGTAGAGGGGGGTTGCGCCAATATCTCCCCCAAGTTTCAGCCTTTGGGGCGCCCTAGAACTGGGGATAGGATGTAAGAAGTAAAATAAAAAAATGGGTGCCGGACGTGACCGGGAAGGTGTTTATGACATTTTGCATGACATTGAAAAATTTGTATGACATTTGGCACTTGACTTTACACTTTACAGGCTCCCAACGGCGGTTTGATGTGCAAAATAATTTAAAAACAAATTCAATTTGGAAAATTAGTAAAAGAATAGGCAAAAAGCCGCCACCAATACCAACACCAATGGTTATGCAATTTACCTTTGTGTTATATTTATAGCAATTAAAGGTGCGATTCAACTCCTGGGGGTCGTGGAGCCGTGCGAATTTCTAAATGAAATCAAATTTACCTTAATTATATAAATTTTACACCTGCACCAGGCGTGGGTTTGAAAATATTTTTCGAAAAATCGTCGATATTCGATAAATCCTACCAACCCCAGCCAACCCCCATCTCAATGTGCCTACACGCGCCCAATGGCAGTCGTCAATCCCATTTTCTACTGAAAAAGAGTGTCAAAACCGATTTTCAACAACCAATTTGAACGATTCACGATCAATTCACATTTCGAGGCACTTAAATTAAAAATCCAAGACAACCGAAAGCAGTTGACGGGTGTCATTTACGGGTGCAGGCACAATCAGCCCTCTTGGCATCGAGCCAAACACAGCACCATTACCGTTTGCATCTGCTGCAGCGGCGCGGCCGCGTCGCTGGCGTTGGCGCCGATGAACGGCTCGAAGTCGGAGTTTGGCGGCGCCGCGTCGCTTTTGAGACCGTCGCTTCCGGCCGCCTCGGCCAGTTGCCGCCGCTCCACGAAAAGGGCCTCCAGTTCGCGGGGGTCAACCTGATTTTGGCAACTGTTTTTTGGACTGCGGCGCTGCGCAATTTTCACATTTTGGTTCTCGGTTGAAAATGACGAGAGAAAGGACAATTGAAAATCTCCCCGAGTGGTTGAATGTTTTTTTGTTTGTTTCAATCGTAATTCAGACCGCTTTTCTGGTTCTTCATTTTTAATCGATAACCAAAAACTTAAAAGTTGCTCAGCGCATTAGAAAGCCCAGTCACCGAAGCAATGAAAAATATTTTTAAGCCCGGTATTCCCGGAAGAAGTAAAAATACTCAATGTTATGTTTTCAAACGATTTGTTGTACCCGCACATTGTTGGCAACGCGGATTTCAAAAACTTATAAATATGCTTGAACACGTTTGAGTTTACATAAATGAATTACTTTTGATCTACGACAACAGTAGCTGACGTACTCCTCATCCCGGTCGTCAACTCAAATGTGTTCTCACAAGATCAGCTTTGGAATTTTCGGTTGTCAACTAGCGTGCGTAGGGCCAACGTTGAAACCATATCACCAGCAACTGACACACTGTTAAGTGCATATCCCACCACCGATTGAATAGAGTGCTGTTATAGCGGGGGTGCACTGATACGCACATGTGCACGTATCGGGCAGATGTGCGTATCAGGCCTGCCCCGTTATAGCGACGTGCTAAGTTATAGTGACGTAAAAAGCTGTACGATTGTGGTCATAATTCAGCAAAAAAAACTTTTCTCCGATTACCCGCTATTATACTCCACTTATTATGCAGCGCATTTACGACGCCACTTACCTTCTTAATGTTCTGATTAGCCAGTCTCCTATTAATCTCATTGTCAATGGCGCCGATCTGTTTCTGTATGAGTTTGGTGGTGCGGCTGTCGACCTCCATGCGCCTGTTGTGCTGCGCCGCTGCCACTGCGCTGGTCAAGCTGTCGCTGCCGCTGTCGCGTCGCGCCGACTGCGAGTTGTCGCTGCCGCCGGGTGAGGTCGCCTGCGCGGTGCTCAGTGATATTGCGAAATTTAGTGAATTGGACAATTTTGGGTTTATTTAACTATTTTGCATTTTTATTATTATGTTTTGTTTTGAATTGGTTTATTTTTTTGAAAGATTTCAAATATTTCAAACGTCAAAGCAGGACGCCTGGTGGCTTTTACACCCACTTCAGATAATTATCAGAGCAATTGGCAAAATTCCAACGTCCAATGTTAGATGAAGTTCAAAACCACTCGATTGACATTCGCAAATGTTACCCTCGCGTTTCAGGTTAAACTGCACACAAACAAACACATACAACAAAAGTACGCACCTGTGGCGCACAAGCATCAACCTCCAGCGGCCCCCCAGCGGCCGAGGTGTCCGCCTGGGCGACGTCCGCACCCTCGGCACCTCCAACCTGCGCCTGTGCGCCGCCATCGCCGCCGTCGGCCAACTTTGCGGCGGCGAGCCGCTGCACGCACTCGTCCGTGTCGTCGAAGAGCACCTGGCCCGGCTCGGAGGCGGGCGACATGCCCTGCGCGCCCGACTGCGCCGCCTGGCCCGCTTGGACGGCGTGCGCGGCCGCCGCCGCAGCCATGGCCCACTGGGGCGCCGAGCCCAGGCCGGGGTACATGTGCGCCGCCTGCGCCAGCACCGACGTCAGGTACTGCTGCATCATGGACTGGTACTCGGCCGACGAGGGCGCGTCCAGGCCGCCGCCGCCCAAAGCGGGGCCGGAGAAGGGCGGCGGCATCCCTGAGGGTACTGCGCCCGCTGTCGGGTCTCTGTCGCCGCCCGCGGGAATTTCCTGCAAAGCGGCAAATTGTGAACGCTGCACTAGTTATGCAGTGCCTGTAGGGTTCAAATGGGATTGAGTTTTCGGGATCGGGATTTGGATTTTGAAAACTTATGGATCGGGATCGCGATTCGGATTTTGAAATTTGGGATCGGGATCGGGACCACAAAATCCCAGAATTTTTCGGGATTCAGGATCGGGATCAGGCTCCCGTATGGACCCTAAGTGGCTGGACAAAAACTTTTTAGAATGGCACACCACTTTGTGAATCAGCCATGGACATCCGCGCTCCCTGAACATCTTAAATCATGCAATGATGACATTTGTAATCCTGGACAGATGGCGTATGTACGCACCCGGGAACTTCGCTTTTACTCAGAAATTTCTAACACTACTTCATGGTTAAATTGACTGCGCACATCTCCCCTTCAGTTCCACGGGATACAGATGTCCAGTGAGCACGTGAATCAAAAAAAGTCGGGTAGCGCGAATGTCCAGGGGCGTTTGATGTCCACAGCCACTGAGTCCGTGGTTTGGTTTCCACTGGGTACAATTTCCTGAAATCCTTACCCTACCCCTCAAACAGGGGTCTCGTAGGGGGGGTTGCCCCCCCAAATCCCCCAGCTATCTATTTATCCCGGAGGCCGCTCAGCTATCTATCTACCCCGGAGGCAAATTTTTTGGCTATCGATCCCCCAAATCGGCCAGCTATGTACCTATCTGGAGCGATTTGTGAGAAAATTCGCCCCCATTTTCGCTCAATATCGCTAATTTTCGGACCTTGTTATAGTTTTTTAGCTTCAAAATCACGGCTTTCGCCTATACACATGTTTATATACCTATTTTTAGCAATTTTTACCTATTTTAGCTACTTTTAACCCGTTTTGATCGATTTTTCCCTTTTCTGCCTTCTATGCATTGAAAAGCCTATATATTTTGCCACCGCGAGCCCCCCCCAGAAAAAATTTCAGCTATCTATCTCTCCCGAGGAGCGATTTGCTATCTATCCAGCCCCCGCGAGGGCCAAAATCCTGGAGACCCCTGCCCTCTAACTAGGCAACCTGCGGCGGCGTGTGTCCGGTGGGCGTGGCGCCGGGGGCGGCGGCGGCGGCGCCCGGCTGCGGCATGTAGGCGGCCGTCACGAACGGGTTGCTGAAGAACGCGGGCAGGGGTCCCAGCGGCGACTGCTGCTGCTGCAGCTGCTCGTGGCAGGTGACCGGCGGCTGGCTGGACGGCCGCCCAGACGAGTTCGAGTCGACCTGCCGCTCGGCGGCGCAGTCGCCGCCCGTCGGCCCGCTGCGCGTTGAACCGTCGCCGCTCTGCGCAGCACACCGTTGGCTATTTTTTGAAAAATTTATTCAAAAAAGACTACCTAACTACCTAAGTAAAGTTTTACAATGCAGGGGTATTCTATATTTTGACCCTACGAATTTTGATTTTTGTGAGATCATATGTGAGATCCTAAAGCGGAATTTTTGCATGAATAACATCCGCCTATCTTTTTAGAATAAACAGCAAATAACGTTGGCACTTAACTTTCTATCCCAACTGTAAAAATGTCCTTTTAAAAAACAACTTTTTTAAAACCGCCCAACCTGAGGGCGGGGCTCGGCGTCACATGCAATTCCATTGGTCGACCGGCCGGGCGGCGAGTGGCCGCCGGCGGCGCAGCCGGGCAGCTCGGGCGACACGTCCGCCATGGTGCAGTCGCCGCGGCGCGTTTTTAGAAATTTTAATTTAAAATCGTTTTAGGATAGGTTCCAAAAATGTTATCTGGTAGATAATGGCTTGGGTGGCATTAACCCGGCCTTGTAGATCGAGTCATGTGTTAGAAAATGTGACGTTCATCCGACGGGTGTTCTCGAATGTAGAATGAATCTGAAACGAAAATGGCGATTGTCGGTGTGACGACGTCAAACTATCCGATCACGCGAAAAAATGGCAGTTACGCTGTAGTGAATACTGCAACCGTTAAATATTTCTCGTAGATAAATATAAGTCACTGCTATGTGATTTAGTGAAACCTGCTGGAAATGTTGTTTTCAATATCCTTTCTTTAAAAAAATTCCGACAAAATGTGTTTAAAAAAATCTTGTAAAACGAGACCCTAGTAAGCGACACGCGCAGGCAGCATAGCATTTCAAAAGTGCACGCGAGCGCACAGCGATGCCAATCAATCATACAAGTCCCCTATACTTTGGTCGGTTTGTACTTGGTCTGGGGCACGGTTTCACCACAAGCATTGAGACATTGAAGACTTTGAGAACTGAACTGAACAAAAAGTTTGAAGCAGGGGGGTCAGCTAGTGAATATTTACATATCAGTATTCAATAAAAACACAACCGGTTTACAGACAATATAACTTTATTTTTTATCAAAAGCTTTTCAGGGGGGCTCAAAAAACGACAAAACACATACAAATCAGGAAACAACATTTCTGGGAATTCATGTTTCTTTTAAATTTATTTCCCTAAAGTATCTGTATTTTAGAGCACTTATACACAGGGGTCTCGAATGGGGGGGGTTGGGGGGGGGGGGGTTACCCCCCCCCCCCAAACCGCCCAGCTATCTATCTATCCCGGAGGCCGCTCAGCTATCTATCTATCCCGGAGGCAAAATTTTGGGCTACTACCCCCTAAACCCCCCCCCCCAAATCGCTCAGCTATCTACCTATCTGGAACGATTTTTCAGAAACTATACCCCAATTTTCGCTCAAAATCGCTATTTTTCATACCTATATATAGATTTCCACCATCAAAATCACTGGTTCATGCGTCTAACTGCCTATTTTCAGCTATTTTAAGTACTATATGCTCTTGTATACCCATTTTGAGCTATTTTACACCTACTTTTAGCGATTTTTCTCCCTTTTCTTCCTTCTATGCCCCGAAAAAGCCTATATATCGAACCACCACAACCCCCCCCAAACCCCCCCCCAGAAAATTTTTCAGCTATCTATCCCTCCGGAGGAGCGATTTGCTATCTATCCAACCACTCGGAGGGTCAAAATTCAAGATACCCCTGCTTATACATATTTGTTTTTTCTCACCCCATCAACTTAAAGTTATATAGTAGACATTTTTCCAATGAACAGCCACACTGACAGATAAGTACTCAAAAGCATGGCTTAACTAGGGTTGGAAAAAAACGTTGTTTTTTTTTCTCGATGTTTTTTTATTTAAAAAAAACGTTTTTTTTTAAAAGCTCCCAGATATGACCTTGTGTCAACATATATAGGTATATCAGACAGTGGCAATACACTGTGATGTTATATATGACCATATAATGTCTGTGGAGCCATGAGATAGCATTATAAGTGGTGATTTGTGTCAAAAATATCCATTTTTCGTCGACATATCGTTCGTATATCGCCTTATAGTCGAATGTTTGTGACTTCACGTAAAGTTTGGCACGGAATAGTGATCAAACAAGGTTATAAAAGGAGGTTGTTACTTTGGAAGTGATGTTACACACTGGAGGTACATGGAAGCACATTACCTCAATATTATATACTACAGCAACATTACGGCTTATTAACCCATGGTAGCAGATAGAAATGGATACTTTGATACTAAAAATGCCACAAAACCAATGAAAACAACCAATGAAAACAACCACCAATGTCAATTTGTGTGTGAAATTGCGCGCTGGCGCGCGAAATTTTTGCAAAATACCTAGTGCTCAGTACTAAAAATTTCGGCTGATGTTTAAAAAAAAAAACATTTCGGACATCATGTTTTTAAAAAAAAACACGTTTTTTTTAATAAAAAACGTTTTAAAAAAACATCGGCCAACCCTATGCTTAACATCAAAAATGCATTCATCTGCCTAGTTCAAGTATGGTGATTCATAGAAGGTGATTTATGTATGTATTTGGAATTGCGCTCGACTTTTTTGTGAATAGTTAGATTTGAAATGTTTTTAGCTCTGAGACTTGTCAGAGAAATGTAACTGCAGCACAGATAAGTATGTATAAATCGATTTGCATAGCACAGGGGAAACTTCATTAAGGGGTGGCAATGGTACGAAATTACATGCATAGAAACAATCTTTGTTACAGTTTCAGTTATGCAAATTTTCTTTATCTCAAAAAGGGTAAATTTAAAGAAAAATCGCATTTTTCCCATCGAATAACCGGGCGCAAAAAAATAATTTCAAATATTTCATCATTTTCAAAAAATGGAAATCAACCATTGAAATATTTATTCAAGGCAGCCGGAAATAAACGAGCCATTCTGTACGTTGACAAACGTGACACAAACAGAATAAATTACATTTCCCAATGTAGCCGGTGCATTTGAAGCATGGAAGCACCAGCGCTCAGTGAGGTATGATGGGGGCAATTTTTGAATGCCTACAGCTGCGGTGTGCCGCTTTAGAGGTGGCAATGTCTGTTTCATATTTGTTTTTAAAATATTGCATTTTATT
>CAXIWS010000602.1:0-11085 GCA_964036195.1 Sphaerolaimus hirsutus | reverse complement strand
TATTTACGTTGATCTACCTAAATTTCTACGTCTATGTAAACATATACCTATACTGTTAGGTCACTTAAACAGAGTTGTGCAAATACTGGTATTTTTGGAAAACGTAAACGTAAACGTAAATACCTTTTCCAAATCAAAAGTATAAATACTAAAACGTAAGGTATTTTTCAAATACCAAGGAATACGTAAAAAAAAAACGTAAACGTAAAAATTTTTACGCACAGTATGTGCCATTGTGCTTTGGAAAATACCATTGTTTTCACCTATATATTTATGGGTCAATCGCTCAATCTGCACCACTTTCTGTTATAAGTGTGGCCAAATACAACTACGCTGGTGATTCTGGGGGAGTCCCAGACATTGTAAAATGCCTTGTAAAATGTCAAATGGCATGCAAAGTGTCTAAAGTCATGCAAAATGCCCTGGAAGGTGGCAAATCTTAGCTATTTTGCTGGGCATTTTACATGAGTTTTGACATTTGCATGAAATTTACATTTTACATGGCATCGTACTGAATCTAGGATTGTCACTAGAGCTTGCACTCGCCCTGCCAGTTTCAAAACGTGTGCTACTCACAGTTGTTGCAAGTGCATCGTCGGAATTCATCACAAAAAAATTTATAAACGCAAGGCTCCACAAACAGACAAAAAGGTTTCTGTGTTCAGCATTTGAACACATTTATGAATATTTATGTACCCAGTATTCTATGTGTACACCACTGATCACTAACATCCAACCACGAGCGATTTTTTTTTTAAAAGTTCGCCACCCCCGATCTAGGACTTATCGGTTGGATGTGTTCCATGAAAAATGAAGTTTAAACATTTGTCTAAAAAAGTATATGGGCACCCCCCGCTGAAACCCCCCGTGGGCCGTGTAAACGGCCCACACTTTTTTTATACAATTTTTTGCTGATCACTCAACTCCAATCATGAGTTATAATTCACTGAAATCCTGTCTTTCAAGGCCGTTTTTTGGCCTGAAAAACAGAACAGGCTTTTGGCACTTCGCCATGAGCCTGTTCTGTTTTTCAGGCCAAAAAACGGCCTTGAAAGACAGGATTTCAGTGAATTATAACTCACGATTGGAGTTGAGTGATCAGCAAAAAAATGTATTAAAAAAGTGTGGGCCGTTTACACGGCCCACGGGGGGTTTCAGCGGGGGGTGCCCATATACTTTTTCAGACAAATGTTTAATCTTTATTTTTCATGGAACGCACCCAACCGATAAGTCCTAGATCGTGGGTGGCAAACTTATACAAAAAAAATCGCTCGTGGTTGGATGTAAGTGATCAGTGGTGTAAGTGCAAGCGTGCAGTCACTGTTTTCATGCACCGCTTTTCTGTAAATATGTATACATGTTACGTTTATGCAAAAACGTAAGAATATTGTTGGCTGCAGGTGGTGCGGCCCATTTGAAAACGTGTGAACGATCACAAGTTTTTTTTTACGTTTTCCCTAGTAACCGGGTATTTTGGTCAGGAAAACGTAACAAAACGTAATGGTATTTTTGAAAAACGTAAACGTAAACGTAAGTATAAATATCCGAATAGCCGGGTATTTCGGGTAAACGTAAATACGTTTTTCCAACTCTGCACTTAAATATCCAGTTTTGAGTATGTCAAAGCGCAGTATTTCTTTACTATTTTACCACATTTTACGAAATAATCTGGCGTAATAATAATACCCCTGGAATAAGCCCCCCTCAAAATTTATACTCCCAAAAAACCCTGGTGCCTGGGGGTATTTAGAGGAAATATGGTAAATGGCAGTGGAATGCAGGAGCCCGTGTAAAGTCATGTGTCAAATGTCATGCAAATTTGTCAATTGTCACGCAAAGTGTCAAAAGTGCAGTAATACCTTTTTTCTTTTTCAAGTCCAGAAAAAAAACAAATGTGACGTAAAAGTTGCAGTATTATAGTTGTCACTTTTTCCTAAATTACTGATGTCTATAAAAACTTGACAATTTTATTTCACACTGCAGGTGACCCCCAGCCGCAAAGTGCAGCCGACTTTAGCCCCGCCCCCAGCGACAAATTGAAATCGCCTAACGTGTGAAACACTTTTTAACTGCGCAAAGGCAGATAAAGGTGGTTTTAGAGTAGGGCGGCCGGTTGTGATCACACTTGACACTTTACAATGATACTTGACACTTTTTGATGACACTTGACAGCAGAATAGTGAGGACATTTAACCCACAGCGAAAACGTTAATGTCCATCTCGTTCTTATGTCTACCATAAAATGTATATTTTGAGAAATTAGCATACCTCAATTTGCACACTGTAATCATCATATTTCAACCCCAATTTTCCAGATTTAGGCCAGATGAATGCTTGAATGGAAAAGAGATTATATATTTTTTTTTTCATGGTAAATTTATGAAATGTGATGTTTTCAGATTGAAGGGCTTTTAGCTGAGATAATCTTTTTCTATTGATGTAAATATTATAAGGTTTCATTTCAATAGAACAATTCATAGACACAATTTGTCAATTCAATTATCAGAAATACCGTAGATAGATATGCAAATATGGAAATGAGCAATTATGAAGTTCTAGTAAGATACAAAATTGCAATTTTGGACGACCATGTCAACACAATGGCTGATAAAAAATGACTGAATTTTGATTTGATTCATGTCAAGTGACGACATAATTATAGATAAAAATTGCAATTCTACACGCAGACTTTGGCAGACTATCATTATGAGAATGAAATTTCCATGAAAAAGCAACAATTTGTGAAGCGATTTGTGATTTTCTATCCTAGTGGACACAAAGAGGATTTTTTTAAGCATCAAAAATAGACCGAATGAATATAGAGATTTTTCAATATAATTGTAAATTGGGGCGATGAAAATAAAAAAATGCCAGAAAAAGAGCATTACAAATTCAAATTTGCAATTTTGCGAGCACACATAAAGTACAATGGATGCGTTTGCATGCGGTCTTTTTTTTAGAAGTCTATTATATTACTTATTTGCCTCGATAGATATCATCCAAGTGCTGACAATGTCATTATAATGTTGCCAATGTCATCACATCACATACATTCAGATTATTCCACATAAAAACTAGCATATGTCAATTTTCGCAACACAATATCTCAAGTCAAACGTAAATACCGTATATTTATAAATATAATCGTTTTCTATAAATGCAGAAATGAAAGGGAAATAAATAAAAGTAAATGCAAAAATGGATAAAACATCACAAAACATCATAAAAGCCATTAGGAATAAAAGTTTTGAATATTTTATTTTCCATAATTTATGAGTTTACCGATTTTTCTAAATTTTCATCTCTGATTTCACATGGAAAAATTACGGTAGAAAGTGATTTTAGGACTGGAAATATTTTATTTCAGAACTTTTTACTCTCAATTTATCTAAATAAAAAAATTTGAAAGAAATCGCTGTAAGATAGTAATTTTGAAGCATAATTATATACGCAAGAAAGTAAAATGCCGCATAAAAAAGGAGGATTGGGGGGTTATTTTGCCCTACATTAGATATGTTCACATCTGATTTAGCATCAAAATCGCAAACAATTCTAAAAATATATTTTTTAGTAAATAAATATAAAATTTTTCTACGATGCATAATGTGCCTGCGCATACTTGTTTTTACATGAAAATTTGAAAGTTCAAAAATGAGTTTAGAATGCATTTGAGGCTTCTACAATGAGGTTGTAGTCAACTACAGTTAATGGAGCAAAAAATGACTCATTATGGAAAACTCAAACACATTCGAAGCTCATTTATGAGTTTTCGAAATTTCATGTGAAAACTAGTGTGCGCAGGGTAGGTTTGGGAATTTCAAAATTTTCGGTTCCGGTTCTCGGTTCTCGGTTCCAAAAGATTTCGGTTCGGGTATCAGTTACAAAATTTCATCATATTAATCAAAGCAATTTGATAAATATGATGAAAAAATTTTATGTTTGTTCTTTTATTCAGCTGGGATATGGTAGATTTCATTGTAAGGTGTAATGTCGCTGGAGTATATGTGAAATTACACGCTCCCGCGCAATCATTTTGCAAACAGATGAATTTTGCAATTCTGAACACGCACCACGATGTTCAGCTGCTGTTAAAAGGCTTAGATGTAGGTGTTGAAAAAACGCTGTTTAAAAACTTTAAGATTCCTAGAAAATTTCGGTTCTTTCGGGTATTTACTTCGGTTCCGGGTATAAGTGCCGGTTCTCGGTTCCGGTTCGGTTCTCAAGCTCGGTTCCGGTTCTCGGTTCTCGGTTCCAAAATAGTGCTCGGTTCTCGGTTCGGTTCGGTTTGGGTCGGTTCGGTTCCCCAACCCTAGCGCAGGGTCATTGCATTCATTTTTATAAAATTGATTGCATGCTTTTTTGAATATGAATTGATGATGTGCACAAAATTTCTTTGTCATAATAGGAAAATTAGATTTTAAGTGACAAAAAAACGAAACAGTGGTTCTATTTTTCAAAATCTCATTTTGCGGCCTTACAAAGGATCATAAAAAATGAAAAAACGATCTGCGACAGTATTTAATGGAGTGCCGGCTTTCCCAACCGGCACATTGGTTTACAACCACCATCTTCATTCAGCGAAACCTCATCATATATTTCTGTATTATAATTAGCATTGAAAAAAATGACCGATTTTGAAAAAATATAATTAAATATTATCTCAAAAAATCTCTCAAGAAAAAAATATAATTAAATCTCTTGGGTCATTTTCAAAAATATAATTAAATCTCTGAGAAAATCTCTTGCAGTTCAAAAAAATCTCATAAAATCTCTCAACTTAAAAGTATGATTTCATCAATATTTCAAGGTGTTTGAACCATTTAGAGTAAATGTTATGCACATTGTGTTGTTTAACTTTTTCATTCACAATTTCATATGATAACAGCATATTATCTACTGATTGCACACTTTGTACCAGGGGTCTTCATGATTTTGGCCCTCGTGGGGGCTGGATAGATAGCAAATTACTTCAGATAGATATATAGATAGCTGAGCGATTTTGGGGAGGGGGTCTCAGGGGGTAGTAGCCAACAAATTTGCCTCGGGATAGATAGATAGCTGAGCAGCCTCCAGGATAGATAGATAACTGGCCAGTTTGGGGGGGCAGCCCCCCCCCCCTAGGAGACCCCTGCTTTGTACTACCATGTATTTAGTATCTGAATAATGAACAAAAATATGGTTTAGGGCTAGGCACATTTTTCCTCAAATAGAATACATTACTTTCATGTGTGATGATCTCCACAGAATTTATTAGATGACTTTTTCACCAAAATGTGGTAACAATATTTCCAAAGCACGCTAGAACGGCTAGAACCCAGTGCATAAGTTTACGCATTGGACAAGTAGCATCATCCAGTGCCAATGTAGACCCGGTGCTTAGGTACAGCCCCGCACTTGAGCACTGGGTCTTCATCGGACTGCAGGGGTTCAGTATGGTTCAGGAGTTAAAAGATATTTATGTTTACTCAAAAACACATACTTGAATACTAAGTAAATACATCAGAATTTCCTCTCAAAAAGTACCAGTACTCTATTTTATGTATACTTCTTGAAAGTACTTGAGTACAGAAAATGTATTTTAGATAACTTTCATGGCATAGAACAGAAAAAGGGGAGGAATAACTACAAATAGGGGAAAATAGCTAAAAATGGGTACACAAGCAAACATATAGTGAAAAATAGATGAAAAATGGTAAAAAAGCACATGAACTAGTGAATTTGAAGGTGAAAATGGGCAAATATACAGAGATTTTCCCGAGAGATTTTCTCAATCAGGAGAAAATATAATTAAATCTCTCTGGAAAATCACGAAAAAAATATAAATCTCAGAAAATCTTATATTTTCTGAGATTTTCTGAGATTTTTAAAATATAAATCTCCCAGAGATTTTTTCAATGCTAATTATAATCAACGATGGAAAAAACACAGAAATTGAACACAGAAACTCATTGAGTTTCTGTGTTTTTGTTTTACACAGAAACACGGAAACTCATAAATTTTGAAAAACTCAAAACTCAAATGAGTTTTTTTTTTGGGGAACACAGAAACACAGAAACACGGAAACACAGAAAAGTTTTTTGAGTTTTTGTGTTTTTTTCAGCGAAGTGGTTGATGAATGCACATTAATTCAGTTAAACTAAACAAGATAAGATAAGCATCTATAGTATGTAAATATGTACAGTATGTATTCATATTTTATAATGGTGCAAAAAAGAAATTAAAGATGGCATGCACATCTCATGGTGGATTTGACAATTTAAGTTTCGACATTTGAGTATACCTTATTACCTTGAATAAACCCCCCCTTGAATTAACTCCCCTCAAAATGGACTGGTGAAATAATAAGCCCCGCCCCCCTTGAAATACCCCCCCCCCCGGAATGATGTACATCATGTATGCAATGTACATGATGTATTTATTACTGCTAATTTGCATCGCAGCTTCACATAGACTGTACTAGGTTGTGTAGCTGACTACATGTTTATTTCAAACTAGCAGGATTCTCTCCGACCTTCGGTCGGGTTTTGTAGTGTTCTAATCCTACAAAAAAGCATTGTTTCAAATTTGTTAGATGCAGGTGTTTAATTTATGGGTGGAGGGTGTAATGCATATATTCAACGGAGTGCATATTTCAAATCAAGGCAATCAAAAACCCACAAATGCAACATTTCACAATTTCTAATTTATACGCCCCAGGGGATCTATTTTAAGGCTTACAGTAATGTAGAGTCAAAATGGAGTGCATATTTTAAATCAGTGCAATTAGAAACCTACAAAATGCATCATTTCACAATTTGAAATTTTTGGCCCTAGGGGTTCATTATCAGGGTTACAGTAATGTAGTGTCAGAATGGAATGCATATTTGAAATCAGTGCATGAAAATACTCACAAATGCATCATTTCACAAATTGAAAGTTTTTGGCCCCAGGGGTTCATTTTCAGGGTTATGGTAATGTAGTGTCAAAATGGATTGCATATATCAAATCAGTGCAATTTCTAATTTTTTAAGCTCTGGGCATTATACTTAAAGGTTATGGTAATGTAGAGTGAAAATGGAGTGCATATTTGAAATCAGTGCAATCAGAAACCCAAAAATGCATTATTTCACAAATTCAAAGTTTTTGGCCCCAGGGGTTCATTTTTAGGGTTATGGTAATGTAGTGTCAAAATGGAGTGCATATATCAAATAAGTGCAAGTAGAAACCCAAAAATGCATTATTTCACAAATTGAAAGTTTTTGGCCCCAGGGGTTCATTTTTAGGGTTATGGTAATGTAGTGTCAAAATGGAGTGCATATTTGAAATCGGAGCAATCAGAAACCCAAAAATGCATTATTTCACAAATTGAAAGTGTTTGGCCCCAGGGGTTCATTTTCAGGGTTATGGTAATGTAGTGTCAAAATTGAGTGCATACTGTATTTGCTTGAATAATCCCCCTGGGGGATTATTATTTCGCCAGACTTTTTTGAGGGGGGAGCTATTCAAGTGTGGGAATCATTTGAGGGGGGGAATTATTCTTTCATCAGAATGTTTGAGCATTTTTCTATCAAGTGATTTTACAAAATGCACATGTTTAACACAAAAACGTGCCATTTTTGTTAACTGTTTGTTGAAATATCGTTATGGGGGGATTACTCGAGGGGGGAATTATTATTTCCTCACTTTTCTTACAGGGGGGGGGATTATTTGAGAGGGAATTATTCAAGGGGGGAACTATTCAAGCAAATACATTATATCAAATCAGTGCAATTAGAAACCCAAAAATGCATTATTTCACAACTTGAAATTTTTTGGCCCCAGGGTTTCATTTTCAGGGTTATGGTAATGTAGTGTCAAAATGGATTGCATATATCAAATCAGTGCAATTTCTAATTTTTTAAGCTCTGGGCATCATACTTAAAGGTTATGGTAATGTAGAGTCAAAATGGAGTGCATATTTGAAATCAGGGCAATCAGAAACCCAAAAATGCATTATTTCACAAATTCAAAGTTTTTGGCCCCAGGGGTTCATTTTCAGGGTTATGGTAATGTGGTGTCAAAATGGAGTCCATATATCAAATCAGTGCAAGTAGAAACCCAACAATGCATTATTTCACAGATTGAAAATTTTTGGCCCAGGGGTTCATTTTAAGGGTTATGGTAATGTAGTGTCAAAATGGAGTGCATATATCAAATCGGTGCAATTAGAAACCCAAAAATGCATTATTTCACAACTTGAAATTTTTTGGCCCCAGGGTTTCATTTTCAGGGTTATGGTAATGTAGTGTCAAAATGGATTGCATATATCAAATCAGTGCAATTTCTAATTTTTTAAGCTCTGGGCATTATACTTAAAGGTTATGGTAATGTAGAGTCAAAATGGAGTGCTTATTTGAAATCAGGGCAATCAGAAACCCAAAAATGCATTATTTCACAAATTCAAAGTTTTTGGCCCCAGGGGTTCATTTTCAGGGTTATGGTAATGTGGTGTCCAAATGGAGTCCATATATCAAATCAGTGCAAGTAGAAACCCAACAATGCATTATTTCACAAATTGAAAATTTTTGGGCCAAGGGTTCATTTTAAGGGTTATGGTAATGTAGTGTCAAAATGGAGTGCATATATTAAATCAGTGCAATTAGAAACCCACAATGCATCATTTCACAAATTGAAAGTTTGTGGCCCCAGGGGTTCATTTTCAGGGTGATCGTAATGTAGTGTCAAAATGGAGTGCATATATCAAATCGGTGCAATTAGAAACCCAAAAATGCATTATTTCACAAATTTAAAGTTTTTGGCCCCAGGGGTTCATTTTCAGGGTTATGGTAATGTAGTGTCAAAATGGAGTGCATATATCAAATCAGTGCAATTAGAAACCCACAATGCATCACTTCACAATTTGAATGTTTTGGCCCCAGGGGTTCAATTTCATGGTTATGGTAATGTACTGTCAGAATGGAGTGCATATTTCAAATCATTGTAATCAGAAACCCACAAATGCATCATTTCACAATTTATATTTTTTAGCCCCAGGGGCTCCACTTAAGGGTTATGGTAATGTTATTGTCAACTCCCATAAACTCAGCCCGTAATTTGGTAAACTCACATCAACTCAACTCCCATAAACTCAGCCTCTAATTTGTAAACTTTTGTCAACACAGCTCCTTATTTTTAAACTTCAGTCAACTCAACCCTAATTTATAAACACCTGTCAACTCAACCCTTAAAAACTCAAGCCTTTTTAAGGACTTTTTTTGACACTTGAATGAATACACAAATGTTATGTGGGGTTAAAACATGTGCAAAACCAATATTTTATAAGAAAACCACTGTTTCCTGATCGAAATGCTGTTAATCAAAATTTTTGGGGGGAAAAACTCGAATTTTTTGGAAAAAACTCGATTTTTTTTAGAAAAAAACTCAAAACACAGGTATTCATTTTTGAAAAACTCAAAACACAGAAAGTGTTTTTTTTGGAGAACTTACCCATTGTTGATTATAATAAGGCAAAGTCACCATCACTGTAGCGCGCAGTAAAATCACTACCGGAATAGCTACGAGAAAACAAACCATTTTCATCCGGATTCGCAGCATTTTCATGTATACGTATTACCTCGAAATACCCCCAGGGGGTTTATTATTTCGCCAGCAAAATTTTAGGGGGGGATAATTCGAGAGGGGGGTTTATTCGAGGGGGGGTCTATTATTTCGCCAGAAAATTTCGGAAATTCCCCATACTCAGACGTAGAAAAACACACAATTACATGGATATATATATGTGTTTATAGGCATTTATAACTGTATATACACAGTAACCCTTCTCTAACGTCACTTTATCATCAGTTTTAACGTGTGTTCTGCATTGTACAGATCACAAACTGCGGTATTTGTCATGCACGTTATCTTTACACTCAACTTTAGGGGGGGTATTTTGAGGGGGGGTTTATTATTTCCTCAGCCGAATTTTAGGGGGGGTATTTCGAGGGGGGGTTTAATTCAAGGGGGGGGGGGGTTAATTCGAGGTAATACGGTAATTTCGTCCTGAATTGGTTCAGCATGGACTTCAGCATGCACTTTGCCATGTCCAGCGCGGCGCCGTTCTATTGTAGACAGCATTTCTAGGGCAATGTGCGAGCCACCAATGTTGTCCATAGGTGCTGGTGTTGACTGTAAATATTAATTTGTGAGACACAATATAATTTAAAGTAATTAAGTTAGAAGCTGATTATTTTACTTAAACTTTTGAACACTTTTTTCACTTTCAGTCAATAAATTTTCAGAATTTTGTTAATTTGACATCCAAAGCATCATAAATTCATAAATCGTAAAAAATTAACTACCAACTCACAGTCTCAGCCGGCTGATTTGAAATCTTGGAAAAATAGCGTCGGAATATGGAATGTCGATTGTTTGTGCGGTTTTTTGGCTGCAAGGTTTTAGGTTATAATTTTCAATGCTAATATTGAAACATTTCTTCAAGATATTCTATAAAATACTTTTTTGAAATATACTCTAAAAACGGTATCTATGAATTTAAAAACGATTTTCCATCTAGTAAAAATTTACATTTTCTTAGCAAATCGCATTGTATTTAGAACAGAAATAGAAAGGCTATTTACACAGGTCCCGGCCGGGGACCGGGACCCGGCAAAAAAATATTTTTTTTAAAAATGAATTATTGGCGTGTATGGGTTGTTTGCATGTTAATTAGGTGAATTATCACCAAATTAGCATGCACAAATTTTTTGCAAGACGGTGACATGCGCTGATGCAAATTTTTTTGGGGGGTTGTATAGTTTTTTCCGATTTGTCTCAAATGTGGCATGTGTGTACTCCTTCGTTTACTGAGTACACATGCCAAATTTCAGCTCAGCACCGTGCACGTTTATCATTTTATTCACACTTCAATTTTTTTCGATCACTGTATTTTTGTATAGTGATCGAAATTCTGCCGGGGTCCGGTCCCCGGCAACGTCGAAATGGCCCCGACCGGGGTCAAACGTCCCTGGTGAGAAATTTTTTTTTCAGTAAACAAAGAATTTTGGTCCCCGACCGGGGACGTTTGTCCCCAGCAGGGGACTAAAAATTTGTCCCCTGTCGGGGACG
>CAXIWS010000601.1:0-35330 GCA_964036195.1 Sphaerolaimus hirsutus | reverse complement strand
GTTACCATATATAATCGAAAAAGTCCCCCCTTTTGTGAGTGTGAGAAAAAATAACTCCTCCTTGAATAACCCCCCCCCCCCCACTTTCGTGGGTAGAAAGCTTTTCACAACATTTCACATTTACAAAAAAAAACTTCGGGTTATTATTACACATAAATTATTCAGGTTACACATAAATTATTCGGGTTATTTTTGGGTAAAATATCTGGGGGACTTATACGAGGATAAATGGTATTTTTAAAGGATATTTAAAGGCGCAATTTTAAGCAAATTCAGCTCACCCCAACAATCACAGGGTCAACATTTTTTGATCCATTTGTTAATTCATCGCCCCTAGCAATAGCCTTCTCTATATTCTTTCTTGCCAATGCTTTGATTGGCTCAATAAAATCAAATTCCTGTCTAATTTCACTCTCGTACTGAGGATGGAAGTATCTCCAACTTTGAAAGTACCCAAAGAATGATTGTTCCATTCTGCTGACATTTTGACCCTCTACCAGTAATTCTGAATAAAATCTACAGCATTCAGTGAATGTTTTTCTCGGCCATTCGATTAGAAGTTCTTGTGATACATTCTGATTGAGTACAATGGCTGAAAGTCTGCGTAATGCATTTATAAAAATATATAATAGAAGGGAAAAAGAAGGGAAAAATTACTAAAAACAGGAGAAAATGGGTATATTGTAAAAAATTGTATTTGACGTTTTGTACTCAGGGGTAGTGATGTGAAAAGCGCCAGAACTTTGGCGCCAAGCGCCAAATTTTCCGACCCCTAGCGCCAAGCGCCGAGCAAAATAGCGCCAAGCGCCAGAAGCGCCATGGTGCTTTTTGCTTTGGCGCTAGCGCCAAGCGCCAACGCCATGGCGCTTTAACATCACTACTCAGGGGGTGGGGTGGGTAAAAAATGAATACTTTGTTTATTTACATCGAAAAAGGTCAGTACTCTATTTTCACCAACTCCGGAAAACATGCCCTTTACCTAAAAGCTCTCAGAATCAGCGTCTTTTCTGGAATCAACAATCTAGCGCCAGTTTCTAATTCCACTGATTTCAGCGCCGCGTATCCAAACATTATGTTGCCCATTCCAGGACTCAGTGACAAATTTCCGATAAATAATCGATCCACACTGCTATTTCTTAGAGCAAAAACTTCCGCCATTGATTTGAGGATGTCATAATGAACCGGTTGCCACCGGGGCGTTGACAACATTGCCTCATCGCCTGTAACAGCAAAGAAAATATTTAAAACATACGTACCGTAAATCCTCGAATAAGACCCCAGGGGAGTTATTTTTTCATCAGAAGTTTTGGAGGGGGGCTTATTCAACTTATTCAAGGGGAGGAGTTATTATAAAACTTATTCGGTTTCATAAGGACGTAATTCATTGTATGGATGCAGTCTGTCAACTCATGTAGTTCAGGTATTTAAATGTCCAACAAAAAGATGTTTATACACTGCATAATACATCATGTATCTGCTGTCGCTGCCGTAGGCTAATATTCTTATGTATTTTTCTATTGTATCCTTTTCATACATAGGGGGGTGTTATTCAAGAGGGGGGTATTATTCGACGGAGGGGGGAGTAATTTTCTCCTCACCTCGCCAACATGGTGGAGTTATTCAAGGGATGGAGTTATTTGAGGGGGTCTTACTCGAGGATTAGTGGTATATGAGAATTTGGCCAAGAAAACGTGTGGACTGTGCCCGCGCAATCCATATTTTACTCGGCGGCTAAGCATTTTTCTGAAGGAAACCCTCCATCATGACATCATCATTAAAAATTTTCAAAAAAAGAAAACATAAGATTTGGATATGATAAAACAAGATTATGATACACATGACATTTTTCAGGGCCTTTTACAGATTACAGGGTCTTTTACGGGGTCTGGGAGTGGCACCCAGGTCTGATTCATTGCCAAAAAACCCAGCTGGGGAGTTAAGGAAAGACTGCACCCACCCCAAATCACAAGGACACTGACCTCCCCTCGGAAACACTATCACCTTCCTGAGCACACTGTCTTTGCCCGACGTCAAATACAGCGGGTCCCTCTCAAAGTCAAGACCACTTCCAATGGCGTGCGGCGGCTGGAGCACATTGAGGGTGACCACGAGCAACAGAAGGATACTGAGCACGGTGACCAGGTCTGAGTGATGGGAAT
This sequence comes from Sphaerolaimus hirsutus, assembly GCA_964036195.1. NCBI lineage: Eukaryota > Metazoa > Nematoda > Chromadorea > Monhysterida > Sphaerolaimidae > Sphaerolaimus > Sphaerolaimus hirsutus. The sequence continues at coordinate 33,171 of CAXIWS010000601.1, read as the reverse complement.
GGGATCTGGGGCCAGTTCCGTAAAAACGAGTGGCTGACTGTTGGTTGAATGTTTGCTAAATCTGGGGAAAAATAGTGTGCATCCCGCTAATCAGAGGTACCGTTTAATTTAGTGCATAAAAAAGTGACGAAATCGATTGTAGGATACCATATATCCTTGAATAACTCCCCCCGTTAGCTGTGTGAGGAAAAAATAGCTCCCTCCCTTGAATAACTCCCCAACTTGAATAACTCCACCCACTTGAATACCCCCCTCTTTGATAGGTAGATGGAAAAGATTTGGGCTCAATTAAAAAAAAAACAATAAATGAAGTCAGACAGATCAAATAAAGCTACGTCTGGGCTGCAAGCAAATGCAGTGCAGTGTGTGAAACAAAAAATACAAAAGAATTTTAGCATACGGCAGCTACAACAGATGCATACCTAATTTAATTCTGAAGAAAAAATAAGTCCATCCCTTGAATACGCCCCTCCCCCTGAAAAACTCGGACGAAAAAACCACTCCCCTGGGGTCTTATTCGAGGATATACCTGTACCTACAAGTAAGCTAATACGGTAAGTGTATCTGAAGCAGGCAAACCAACGTCTAGCCACAAGTCGCCATGGCACGCAGGGCCAACTTTGCATTGTTCCCTGCTGCAATACGTCGCCTTGTTAGCATGTTCTCGCAATAATTGTAGCATATTCAGCCATCGTGTTTACAGGAGAATCCAGCCGCAAATGAATTGAGATTCGGTTCGGCCCAGAAATTGCCTCGCCGTTTTCATTCAAGGACCGCTTTGGATGATTTCTTGTGACACCTGCAATTCAACATTGATTGGAAATGAATGCATGGTGAATTCTTTCATGGATGGGAAATTTCTCGCACTTTATGTTGAGTTTTCATACGGTTGTGAGCAGGGTTGGTTTTATAAAAATTCATTTTAGTAAAATTGTATAAAAATTGTATAAAAATTTTATTTTATTTTAATTTTATTCTTGTTTCATTTTATTTTATTTTATTTTATTCCCAAAAGTCATTAATAAAATAAAATGACACTATTTTACAAAAATTTTACAAAAATTGACAAAAATTTTACAAAAAATCGAAATCATGCATGCAAGACCAGAAAAATGTTACAATTAGACCTATACATGAAAAACTGTGACAAATTTACCCCTTACTTTTCAAAATGGTTGTTTACCCCGTATTGTTAGCTGGCTGCAAGTGTTTAGTTACATATATTGATAAAAATGGTGAGCATTTTCAGTAGAAGGACTACTGGAGTGTAATGGGCACATTTGTGAAATATCATGCAAAGTGTCAATTGTCATGACAAATGTAAAGTAAAGTGTCAATTCTCATGCAAAACGTCAAGTGTCATGTCAAATTTCAAGCAAAGTGGCAATTGTCATTACATTTGCCATGCAAAGTGAAAATTGTGTATCCAAATGTTGTGTTTTTGTATCCATAGTATGTTTGGTATTTAAATCTAATGTTTTTGTATCCAAATGTTCACATAAGATTTGGATTCAACAACAACATAATTTGGATACAAAACATAAGATTTGGATACAATTTGCTTGACAATTGATAGTTTAATTTTTATATGCCGTGACAATTTACACTTTACTTTACATTTGTCATGATGATTGACACTTTGCATGTCATTTTACATGACATTTGACACTTTACAAAGCTTGGAACTGCCCCCAGATTGATGAATAAACAGGTAGAAACTCAAGCAATGAGATAAAATTTTACAAAAAAAACGTGAATTTTTATACAATTTTACAAAAATACAAATTTTTATACAATTTTACAAAATTTTTACAAAAATTCGAATTTTTATACAATTTTTATTTTTATTCTTAAATTTTCCATTTTATTTTATTTTATTTTATTCTTAAATTTTCCATTTTATTTTTATTTTATTTTTATTTTTTTCTGAGATTTTGCCAACCCTGGTTGTGAGACGGAAATTATTCGCCCGTGTTTTCAACGTGCATTCCGATGATAATCGATCTAATAAATATTCAGTCATACTGATGCATCGATGATATTTACGCACAGGACGCAAAGTGTTATTGACCGTTGAATAACGCATTTGTTTCTATGTATTTATCTAAAAATGCAATAATTTCTGCATCGATATGGATTGAGATTTTGGACACAAAACCCGGCGAGTCTGCATGAATAATTCCATTTTTTAGAAAAAAAACGAGTCTATCTAATTGGACATAGTTTTTGACACGCAGTCGGTTAACGAATTTGCTATAAATGGATGCAAACAGAATTCCCCAAACTGAAAAACTGAACAAAGAGAAAAAGAAAGAAAGAAAGCATCCAATCACGTTAGAATGCGTCTTCAAGACGACTAAAAATAACCTCATTTCCAAAATCTCGTTTTGAACAATCTTCCACTCACACTTTACATCAAAACCGACGTTTTTTCACGCGGCCAATCACTTTTCGCAACGATTCAGATACTAGCGAACATTGAAAACGCGCACGCGAACAAAAGTTTGCCCCTGCCATAATCCTTCAACGGGATTCGCGTCGCCGGCGACACTTGACTGACGACAATGTCAATCGGCCCAATTTATTTTATCACTATGAGGGAGGGGATGTGAAAGCGCCATTGTGCTGGCGCCAAAAAGGAGTGATTCCATGGCGTTTTTGGTAAGGCTACATTAATATACCGTATTTGCTTGAATAGTTCCCCCCCTCAAATAATCCCCTCTGTAAGACGAGTGAGGAAATTATAATTGCCCCCTCGAATAATCCCCCTTAAAGATATTTCATTATCTACTTGTGCCAAATTTTAACGAAAATGGCAAGTTTTTGTGTTAAAAATGCAGATTTCGTGAAATGACTTGATAGAAAGATGCTCAAACATTTTGACGAAAGAATAATTCCCCCCTTGAATAATTCCGCCCTTGAATGGTTCCCCCGCAAAAAAATCTGGCGAAACAATAATCCCCCAGGGGGATTATTCAAGCAAGTACGGTAAGATTTGAATATACATAAGATTTGGATACTATATGATATGATTTGGATACTATACAGGGAGATTGTCTTTCACATGACACATTTAACAGGGTCTTTTACATGACACGTGACATTTTACAGGGTCTGGGACTGGCACCCGGTCTAGCTAGTCAGCTTTCCATATTTTATTTCCATTTCTGAAGTGCTATCGTTTCCATTTTAAACTTACTGATTTCCAACTGCAATTTGTTTTTCATTTTTTTCCCATCGACGATTTGATGCCCGATTTTCTGTTTTTTTTTCCCCCAGTGTTGTTCTAACACCTTCCCAAACTGTATTTGATATTTTCCTACTGCGGTGTTTTCATTAGCTTTTCATACGTTTTGACGTTGACGTTTTTCTCGTTCGCTATGAAAATCGTACCACTTTTACATCACTAGCCGTACCTTTGCATGTGAGTATTACTTGAATAGGAAGTACTATATATTCCTCGATAAAAAGATGTAAAATATACGTAGAGTACCCAGATATTTTGCAGTAGGTAGTTTTTATTCTTTCGCCAAATTATTTGCGACTTTCTTCGCATGTTTCAAAATAAGAAATCCAGTTGTTAATTTTATTGTTTTGCTCAAGTTCACTAATTGATTGATTTCACTCGTTCGACGTTACAAGATTTTAGATTTATAAAATCACATTTCCATAGTTGTAACTTATTTAAATTTATTTATAAAATATACTTATTTATATATATACGTTGATTTATATACTCAGCAGACCATGCTGTATGCTATGCTATTTTCTCAAGGAAACACCTCATCATGACGTCATCATTTATACAATAAAAAAAATTACAAACAAAAAGATAAAAACGTTCATCGAAAAACATTCGCCACTTGCACGCGACTCTGCCTTTTTTTAAATGTTTTTTTAAATTTTGTTGAAGTGCTCGCGCGTTATCGAGTAAGACGTAACTTATTTTGGGTGCATAAACTGGTGGACAATTTAAATGGAAAATTGACTACATAAATTTTCGAAATATTCTCATGTGCAAATGATGAGCCCAATCTAGCTAAAATTTTGTGTGAATGTGGGGCCAACATTTCTGTGATGAAGCCACCGAAGTCAGCGTCTTCTACCACCGAATCCAGCAGCTCCAAGACCGTAGTGAGAAACGGCCTTTAGAGTGGTTGATTTCCCGTTGTAGCCGAACGTCCACTTGTCGACAGCCAAGTTGAGTTTATTTCGTAGTTGCGTGTTGAAAAGGGGTTTCGAGATTGTTTCAGGTACTTTATTTCGATCAGATACAGCGTGTTACAAAAGCGCGAAGCCTAGCGAGCTTCCTAGTCGAAGTTTCTATCGCTAGCTTATTTTGTTCACTTGGGGTGGGTCCGCAGACTGAAGTAAAAACTTCCAAAGTAGCTAAGACACGGAAATCATGTATAGAAAAACAGCTACAGTAATTTCCTAATACAAATGCACAAATAATTCACAAATGCAACAAGTACACACATCTAGCTGAAACAGTTGCCTTATACTGCGCGTGCATATATTCAAATACTTATGGTAAAGAAATACCAGGTACAAATTGGGCTAATAGAAAAACTATTAATCTTGAGAGGCGCGAAGTCGGCAAACTCGGCCGATTTACTAATTTGCTTCAATTTGTCAGAAAACATTGACGCACATTGGAACTAATATAATAGGGTTTGAAACTGTAAATAGTAGTGCAAATGTTCCTAATGACGTAAATAGAGCAGGGTATATTCGATAGAATAATAATAATCACCTCCTGGAAACGTATATTTCATAATGGGGACTTATTCAAGTAAATGGGTATTGTAATTGAGCAGGGTCTAAATATATTCAGCTTGAGCAGGGTATTATAATTATTAAGTAAATATAAATATAAGTTGTGAGCAGGGTTATAATAATTATGCCTATGCGAAGGGCTTCCTAAATACGTACAGTAAATGCTAGTTACATACAGGACGCTATTTCTCTGTTAGGACGCTGGCCTAGATAATTACGCAGAACATAAATATTTACAAGTTTTGACTTTCCCAAATTGCAAGTAAACCATGTAAATGTATATATAATAATGATCAGAAAATTATGGCGAGTTGAATGAGCCTAATTTTATGTTAATACACCTAATAATAACATATTTGACCTTTTAACCTAAACATTCCACATAAACCTATCAATAACTTATAGAACACTTTCCTAATTGAATATTCTCCATGGATACGTAATAAGTGTAGGAAATACAATTTGCGGTAAATTAATATGGTGCATGAAATGTAAATTGGTGCAAATAGGTAAATAGATAAATATGAGCCTAATTATCAATTCTCTGTATTTCTTTATCCATCCATTTTGTCACGGTCAGCACACTCCGGGCGGAAGAAGTTGCTGCACCTCGTTGTTGCAGCGACGTCACATGCTGGTGGTGGTGGGCGCCAACGTGATGAGTGGCGTTTCCACAGTCGCCTCGGTGGTGAACGTGGTTGTGCGCGAAGTTGTGGGCGTGCGTGAAGTTACAGGTCCGGTTGCGGGTGATGCCAACGCTGACCTAGCCTGATGATGAAGCAGGTAGTTGCCCGTGTCGCTTCCTGCGCGTTCGCGTGAAGTGAATTTGCAGATATCAGGCATGTGAACACTGTCTCTGTTCCTGGCTCTGATTTGTCCCTCATCAGCTGAACTTTCATCTGGCTGAACGTATGCTGATAGTGACTTTGCCATTCTGTCCTCTGTTTCTGCTCTCCTGGCAAATCTGACAGACTGTGTTGAGTTGGATCTGGCTCTCCTTTTGATTGCTGGTCTCAACTCTGTCTTGCGTACTTTCCTCTGTGGGTAATTGGTCTCTTTCTGAGTTGACTTCTTGATAGTGTACCTGACGGCTCTGAAGCATAGCCATATGCACTTGAATGGACACACTATGCATTTCCATATGCATGTGTATACGCATGGTGGAATCACTGGTTTCCCTGTGGCAATTCTCCAATTGTACCACAGGTATCCTGCAGCAACAATTCCAGCTACCAGGATTGTGATTCCCAGCAGCATTGCGATTGTGTTGATGATCACTTGAAAGGGTCCTTTCAGCATTCCTCCCATAAAGTTAGTGTATCCCTTTGATACTCCAGATATATAATGACCATATGCTTTGCCGATTCCTGCTGCTGTCTGTCCAATTCCAGCTCCAATGCCTTCTATTGAATTTCTGATCACTCTGGGATCCAATGACATATCTGCTGTGTAATCGATCAACTGGTTCTGCACATGCTCTAAATTCTGTAGTCTCTGAATCTGGCCTCTGACATCCATGAAATTGGTCGCTCTGTTGACAATGTTGGTGAACAGGTGAGGCGCATCAAACGTGAAGGCCTGCCACTGTCCTTTCCATGTCATTTCAATTGGCGTCTCTGTGACATGTACCATTCCATGTGCGGATTTCCATTGTCCATGTTCATTTCTGTACAGGTGCGGTGTGGTGTGGCTGCAGTCTTCTTCTGGTGATTTCTCCACCAAATCTCTGCTGCCTGGGCTCTTGAACCACAAGGGCCCGTCCTTGTCCAATCTCATTGGTGTGTATTTGTAGCATGTCTCTCCCACTTTTCCTGTCTGATAAATTATGTATGGCTGCACTTCCTTGCATTCCCAAAACATAATTGCTTCTCCAGCCCATTCTGCATGAACATCCTGTCTTCCCAGCATGGCTCGAATTCCCAATGTTGGATCGATGCGGAAAAGCTGAGTCAACATGTCCAGCTGGTTCTTGCGAAGTTGACATAGCTGATGCCATACAATCGCAAATTGTGCCTGAGTCATCTCTCTGACCACATGTTGCAGGAACTGAAACTTAGAGTTTCTGTCGTCCAATCTGGCATACAATGTTCCACTGATTGTCGACTCTCTCGCCTCCACTATCTTTCCTGGCATTGCCCATTCCACAGGCACATCTTCTCTTCTGTCAAACTGGATGAATACACCTCCTTGATCGGTGTAGTATGTGTCTCCTGGAACACATTCTGAACCAATTGGTCTCTTTGTCTTGTTGCTGTGGGAGTATGCTGCTTGCAACTTTGACACAATAATTGTCTGGCCAGATATCTCCGATTTGAATCTGCCAATTCTCTCATATGCACATTGATGCTTGAAGTTCTCCGTATCCCACACTGTGATTCCATAATTGTGGTCTCTGCAATGTCCCATCATGGCTCTGCACTGGCTGAAATCTTGCAAGTCGCTGATTACAGTCTTTCCATCGAGTGAAGCCACGGTTCCTTCTTCCATGTAGAAGTTACTGACAACATTTTCTTTGTCATGACAACACCATGAATATTCCACATTCAAGGTTTGATTGGTTGTCCACACTCTGGGCTCCATTTCCACCAAAGGTGTCCCTCTGAACATCTTGTGAATTCTTGCATAGTTACAGGCTACCACGCCAACTTGCTGGTATTTCTCAAAATTGCCTGTAATGCCTTTCGCTCCCCAGAAACTGGTGTGTGTGACGATCTCTTTGATTCTGATGTAGCATCTGTATGCCTTTTCTTTCTGTGGAATCTGTCTCTGTGCGTAAAGTGTGACTTTCATTGCCTTGACAAAATTCCTTGGTGGGATATGGCATTGCACTTCTTCAGGAACTGTAAGCGCATGTCCATGCCTTCCACTGGTGCAAATCTGATACTTCTGGCTTTGTGAACTGATCACCTGTTCCACAGGATGATCCTTGATTGCATCCTTGAATCTCTCATAAGTTTGCATTTCTCTGACAGATTTTGGTGGCCATTCTGAAGGCAAAGGCGGCAATCCATGATGCGCTGCCAATGATGGTGGCCTTACTGTCGAGGTTTCTAGAACGTATGTTCTGGAAAATATTTCGCTGTAAGCCTTGCCGGCTTCTCTCAGCGTTGCTGACTCTGACATGCCTGTCAGCATCAACACCATACACAGCATTCCAATCACCAGACTGCTGGTGGTTGCCGTGGTTTTCCCTGTTGCACTTCTCAGGACTCTATCCGATGCTGAGTTCCTTTGAGCAGGGTTTTGTACAGAGTCTCTGTTCGAGCTCTGATTTCTGACATGTTTCTGGATAATTACCGGGTCCAGTAAATCCACTTTGACTGTCACTGCTGTCTCTGGGATATCCATTGTTTTTGAATTGATTTCCAGTGGATACAATTGATTGAGTGGTCTGCTGACCACATTTCTGTTGGCAGTTCTGACTTTTACTGAGCGAATCTGTCCATCTTTGCTGGGCTCTAACTGCTCGATGCGACCCATCCTCCATGCACCTCTGGGCATGTTCTCTTCATAAATCAGCACAACTTCATTCACTTTGGGTTCTTGAGTCGCTGTCAATCTGCCATGTTTGTGTGTCACCTGAGTCCTTTCCCTCAAGTTCGGAATGTACTCTTGATGCCACAAGTCCCAGAACTTGTCCAAAGTTTGCTGGGTTGTCTCCCAATATTTCTGCAGTTTCGCTGCGTTATCCATTCTGGGCACAAATTCTCCATCGTTGTCTGCGTCAAACTGTGGTGCTCCAATCTGACCTTCCCCTGTCAGGAAGTCTTTTGGCGTCAGCACTCTGAGGCTCTTCACATCACCATAGATGTAAGAGATTGGCCTGCTGTTGATCACTGCCTCGACTTCTGGCAGAAGTGTCAACAATTCTTGCAGGGTCAACATTCTGTGCCCCACAGCTGCCTTGAAATGTTTCTTGGTGATGCCCACCATTCTTTCATAGACACCTCCCTGCCATGGTGCAATAGGAGTCGTCATGTTCCACTGGATTTGTTGCTGTGAGCAGTATGTCTGTACTGCTCCACTTTTGACCATTTCTGACCATTCCTTTCCAGTATTGATGGCCTTGTCAGTGCTTGTGCTGAGCACTTTCTCTGTCAATTTGAATTGCGTCGCATTGTCTGAAATAACTGCTTCAGGCTTTCCACGCCTGGCAATGAATCTCCTGACTGTGTTCAGGAATTCCTGTGCTGTCATGTCCAGCACACTTTCTAGGTGAACTGCACGTGTCACCATGCATGTGAACAAACAGATCCACATTTTCCTGTGATCTTTGTCCACTTTGTACCAAACTGGTCCCAAATAATCCAAGCCCGTGTACTGGAACGGTCTGGCTCTCTGAACTCTGGTTTCTGGTAAATCTGGCATTGGTGGAAGCTGGTACGGCTTCGCTCCCAATTTCTTACAGGTTGGGCAGGTTCTGGTCACATTGTAGATCACCCGTCTGCCCTGTGTAATCCAGTACTTTTGTCTGATTGCTGCCAATGTGTGTTGCACTCCTGCGTGCATCAACTTCTCATGCTGGTCTCTGACGATCAGCTGAGTCACTGTAGCCGTTGCTGGCAACAGTATGAGTGACACTGTGACCTCCTGCGGGTCTGTATGCTCCATTCTGCCGTGGCACTTCAGGATTCCATCCTGATGCATTTGCACATTGAGCCATTTGATCAACTGCTGGTCTGCAGCTATCTTCTTGCCATTCTGGCTGCCTTTGCTGTGGCCTGTTGCCAGAATCTCTGCCACTCCTTTGTAATGATTCTGTTGCGTCACTTTGATCCAATATTTCAACGCAATCTCTCTCTCTTCAATACTGATAATTCCCTGTGGTTTTATTGTACCACAGATACTTTTCATGATTTCTGACAAACCATTCTGACTGTCATTTTTCCTGCGCTTTTTGTGCATCTGTCGCACAAATCTCATCACGTATACTGTTGCATCCAGTAACTTTGTCAGTGATGAGAATCTTTGTATCTCAATTCCCAATGGGTTGCTTTGCTTGCTTTCATCAGCTTGCACATTGCTGGCATCTGGGTCACTGACCACTTGCTGTGTGGCACCCAGGTAAATTGGACTGGCTTTTGGGAACTTGAGCTCTTCTTTCTTGATTTCTGCCATTACTTCTGGCGTAACTGGCTCCACTTTCGGCTCTGGCCACTCTCCAGTCATTAGCCATTCTGGTCCCTTCCACCACAGGTTACTGCCTTCCAACTCTGACATATTCATGCCTCTTGTGGCCATGTCAGCTGGGTTTTCTAGTCCTGTGATGTGTCTGATGTGCATGTTCTCTGTCTCACTCTGAATTTTCCTGATTTCATCCAATCTGTTCTTGACAAAACATGCCAGTGGCTTCGCTGTTGTCAGCCACTTCAGACAACAGGTTGAATCTGACCATACAACTGTTTGACTGAATTTGACGTCCTTGAGCTCTTTGTGAATAAACTTTGACATTCTGCTGCCGATCAACATTGCTAACAATTCCAGCCGTGGAATTGTCACTTCTGGTTTCTTTGGAGCGAGTCTCAATCTGGAGTACAGCAGGCTTGACGTGCCGCTGTCATTTTCTATTTTCTGGCATATGTATGCCGCTGCGCTGTATGCCATTGCTGAGGCATCAACGAAAATGTGCAGTTGTGCATCTGCACCACTCTGATAATTCAAATTTCTGTTGAACTTGATCTGTCCAACTTTGAGCAATTCTGTCTCCAATTGCTGCCAAATTGCTGTCTGTTCCTCAGACAGGGGAGTATCCCACTCTTTGGCACTTGGTCCTGAATGCCATAACGTCTGCAAAAATCTCTTTGCTGGCAGTAGGACAGGACTGACGAGTCCCATTGGATCAAAACATCCCGCAGTCACCTTTGCAACTGTCCTTTTCGTGGGAAGTTTGATTTTCTGGTCAGTTTCTGATAATTGTGATTGCTGAACTGTCTTTGGCGTTTTCAGCCACATCTGGTCGCTCTCTGTGTCCCATTTCATTCCTAGGACTGTTGTGACAATTTCCTTGGCCACATCTGACTCTGCCAATTGCCAAGTAAAGCTCTTATTGTTGCTGTTCCATTCTCTCAGATTCATCTGTGCCTCTGTGAACAGCACTTTGGATTCCTGGTACAATTCGATTGCTTTCTGCTCTGTGTCTACACTGAGGATCAAATTATCCACATACAGATTTTCATCGATCAATTTTGAATTTTCTGTGTCAGCTTGATTCAGGTGGTATCTAACTGTCAGCGCCAGCAGCGCTGGGCTGCAGATTATACCAAATGGCACTCTGGCAAATCTGTATATCTGAATGTTGTCCTCCATAGATGGTTTCGTGGGATCCTTGTACCACAGAAATCTTGTCACATCTCTGTCACTGTCCTGCAGACTAATCTGCAGAAAAGCCTTTTCTATGTCTGCGACCAGTGCAATTCCATGCAATCGGAATCGCATCAGCATCCCTACCAGCTGTGGTAGTATCACTCGACCGCGGTACATGCACTCATTCAAGCTGGGCATGCCTGGCGGTTTCGCTGAGGCATCATATACCTCTCTGACCTTTGTGGTAGTTTTTTCTGGCGTTATCACTGGTTGATGAGGCAATATATGGAACTTTCTGCCATCCATAATATCCTCTTGGACTTTCTCAATTACTCCTTGCTCCTCTTGTGCTTTCATGATTGCCTGAATTTTCTCCAGTAATTCTGGGTCTCTCTTGAGCCTGTTGGTGAGGTATCTGAACCTCTTGAACGCCATTGCTTTGTTGTCTGGGAGTTCATGCAAATTTGGCTTGTACATGAACTTTACAGTGTACCGTCCATCTGGGTTTCTCTGTACACTCTCATTGAATTGCTTTATGGCCTCATCATCCTCGACGAGGTCTGGCTGGTCCATTATGCCAATGGTATCCAGTCTGTCCATGTCTTTGACATTTGGTACAGGAGCAATTGACAACGGTGCTTCCTCGTACCACTTTTCTCTCTGAATTTGATGCACAATTGTGTTGACCACCACCGGATATGCGCCATCCGTGGTCCATTGATTTCTGTTGCTTGTCAGCTGCCCACCTCCCATCAGCAATCCCAATTCTGATGGAATGACATACAATCCTGATGGAAGTCTGGTGGTGCTGGTGTTTCTGGACATCAAGTCCCAGAAATAATTCAAGCCTACTATAATGTCTGGCTTGAACTTGCACTCTGTCCCTTTTTCTTTGGGAACTCTGTCTGCAAAGTAACTCTCATCCGGGAAGTACTTTTGCAGGTACTTTGCGTCCTGTTCTGACACAGGCACTTTGACTTGTTCTGTGGTCAACGTCGGGACCACATCAGCCACCATATCAACTTTCTGGCCATTTCTGAGCCGCATTCTGAATTCCACTTGCTGTACTACTTTATAGTGCGGCTTTTCATTTCCAAATGTGTACACCTGGATGTGGTGTTCACCTGTACTCTTCAAATTGAGTTTCTTGGCCACTTTCTCTGACATGTACGTTCCCTGGGATCCTGTGTCCAGGAACGCTTGAATCTGTAGTGGTGGCTGTTCAGGCTCCATCTCTGTATCCATTTCTGAAGCCTCAATCACGGTTCTGGCTGTCATCAGCATTGACATATTCCTGTTTACTGACAGGTTCACTGACGTATTTTGTTGCTTTGTATTTGGTTCTGTAACCACTGTGCTGGATATGGTTTCTGTCTCTACCATTTCTGGTCCAGCTTCTTCCACAGTGACACAATTCACTGTGGCCTTTCTCTGTTGGCTCTGTGCTGGTCGACCGGCCGTCGGCACAGACTTTCTGCCATTGTTTGCTGATTGCTGGCCATTCTGTTGACCATTTGCTCTGAATGCTGGAATTTGCCGTCCAGCGTTTCCATTGCCATTGTCACCAAATTTCTCTGGGCACACTGCCGTGTGGTGCCTATTGGATTTGCAATAGAAACAATTTCTCGTAAATTGACATTGATTCATGTAATGCCCTTTCTGCAGGCATCTCAGGCATCGCTCTGCCTTTGACAAAATCACTCTCCTTTCTCTGGCAGTTTTGAACTTTGGACACTTATCATTAAAGTGTAATTGCTGTGTGTCATTGCAGAACACACATGGCCTCCCAGGATTCATGAATTCAGCCTGTGGTGCACTCTGACCATTCTGGATCACAGACATGCTCCCTGTGCTGGTCCTTGGGTTCTCTGGCCCTCTGAATCGATTCCCATTGCCTTGGAACCGATTATTGAATTGTTGTGCGCGTGGATTATTCCCGAATCCCTGGCGCGATTGCTGAACTGATGCCTCAGTTTGCTGTGCGTGCTGTACAGCCTCGCTGAGCGCTAGCTGCTTGCCAAACAGCTTTCTGAATATTTCCACTGTCAAGGCTTCCTCAGTTCCCTGTTCCTTCTGGATTTCTCTGAGAACCTCGGGTGGCACTTTCTGCTGCAGCTGGCTCAACAGCATTGGATGCTCCACTGATTCACCCAGTGACTCCAACTGCTGGAGCAGCCTTTCAATTGCATCAAACAAAATTCTCATATCCTGACAGGTATTCCTGGCCTGTCGCAGCTTCATGATATTATTCATCAGCGTGTTTCTGACCACAACTGGCTGGTCATATCTCTTCTTGAGCATTGCAATTGCGGGTGCATAATTTTCTGCGGTCACACTCAATCCACTGATCATGCCAAATGCTGAGCCTTTCAGCAAGCTCCTCAAGTATGAGAACTTGGAAATGTCCTCCAAATCTGCCCGATTGTGAATGTGGGATTCAAACATTTGCCACCATGATCGAAATTTGACAATTTCCCCAGTAAACTGTTCAACTTCCAGTTTCTGTAATTTGACGCTCTTTGCTGTGGTTGCATTGGTTGAACTAGCCCCCGGAGCAGCTCCCTGAGCTGTCAAAGCCATCTGTGCAGCCATCTGCTGTATGAATGCTGTGTTGACTTCATACATAGTACTTCCGCTCAGTTGCTGGATCATGTCTTGCAACTCTTCGATGTACACATTCTTGGCTGCAACTTTCTGTGTCACCAAGTCTGACATATTTGCATATTCCTCATATGAGTCTTGGTATATCTTCTGTTCTTGTTCCATCTGGTCGGGTTCGTCAATGTCCTTGACGATATCCCTCCATGCGTCAAATTGAGTTCTCACTGCAGTCATTGCACTTTCCAATTTTGCACCCTCCTGTTTGATAGTTGCAATCACTCTTCTCATCTCTGTTCTTTTATCATCCTTTGATGCTTCCGCAAATAGTTCCAGGTCATATTTGGCAAATTCTCTTGCCAATCTACTTTCCACCCTGTGCTTTGCTGGCCCCAGGGTCTTTCTGATGTGACCTGTTGGTGAAACCATTTTTGCTGATGAATTTTCCTTCACTAATTCTCTTTATAGTGCGTCGCCTGTGACGCTTGTGACGCTTCTCTGCGTCTTTCTGTGCAGTGCTCTGTGCACCACGGATTTGTTGTGCCACGCACAATACCAATGCAGTCCTACAGGCCCCTGACGTGTTCTCACGCGTTGACCTTTACTGCACTAGCACCAGGTGTGTTCCTAAAGCCCCTGACGTGATTGTTTACACGCGTTGACTTCAACACACCGGTCAAATCCACCTGGACAATAAACAAGTTATTTGTCCAGCAGTGTGCGCCCAAAGAGGGTCCGTACACACTCTTTCTGAGCGCTCTGGCGCTCTTTCTGGCACACCTGTGTGCCTTGTGACCACGCCGGCCACTTGCTTTCCTGAGCGGCTTCTGTGCCGCTGTGCGCAGTGCTGCGCTTGCCGTGTCGCCTGTGACACGTTTCTGTGCACTCTGGTGCACTTTCTGATTCTGGGCAGTGTTTCTGTACACTGCTCTGCAATTGCGCCTGTGCAATGCAGAATTTCTGGCACTTTTGTGCTGTCTGATCTGATGGTACCGAGCAGGCACAGCGTGTATATTTGATGGGAGCTCCGCAAAGCCCCTACACGCTACCAAGTATCCTAATACTTGGTTTTCAAATCCACTCTCTGTCAGCTACAGCCCTCTGTCAGCTACAGCCCTTTGTACACTGATACCCCTACTTTTGCACTTCCGAGGTATGAGTCCACTCTTACCCAGTGGAGCGAGGGACCTCCGCGAATGCCCAAAAAACAGCCCTTTGACTAGCGTGGCTCTGTGGCGATCCTGTCTCCGTCAGGTCACCCTCCCTTGGCATAGGAAGGACGTGCGAGCGGTCACTGGCGTCCGGATGTCCAGGAGCGTCCAGCGAAAGTTTGACCACCGTCCGACAATGACTCCTTGTCAAATGCCGGTGCCGCCCAGCATCTAGCACCTTGCCAGAACACTGGTGAAAGCTGCCTGAAATCCTGACAGGCTTGTCAGAACTCCAGTGTCCTCCGCGCGTGAGCGTAGAACCGCTCCCAGGATGTAGACAGGAGTGCCGTGACTTTGGCACAATGCTGTCTGCAAATAATCAGCCAACGCTCAGCCAAGGCCAAATTGATGTTCAGCAGGACTTTTGAAGTTCTGCCAACTGCCGCACAATGTCCGTTCCGGCTTGGTGATAGCACAATGTCATGCAATCACCCTGCTCGCTGCGCCATGTGATGAAGCCACCGAAGTCAGCGTCTTCTACCACCGAATCCAGCAGCTCCAAGACCGTAGTGAGAAACGGCCTTTAGAGTGGTTGATTTCCCGTTGTAGCCGAACGTCCACTAGTCAACAGCCAAGTTGAGTTTATTTCGTAGTTGCGTGTTGAAAAGGGGTTTCGAGATTGTTTCAGGTACTTTATTTCGATCAGATACAGCGTGTTACAAAAGCGCGAAGCCTAGCGAGCTTCCTAGTCGAAGTTTCTATCGCTAGCTTATTTTGTTCACTTGGGGTGGGTCCGCAGACTGAAGTAAAAACTTCCAAAGTAGCTAAGACACGGAAATCATGTATAGAAAAACAGCTACAGTAATTTCCTAATACAAATGCACAAATAATTCACAAATGCAACAAGTACACACATCTAGCTGAAACAGTTGCCTTATACTGCGCGTGCATATATTCAAATACTTATGGTAAAGAAATACCAGGTACAAATTGGGCTAATAGAAAAACTATTAATCTTGAGAGGCGCGAAGTCGGCAAACTCGGCCGATTTACTAATTTGCTTCAATTTGTCAGAAAACATTGACGCACATTGGAACTAATATAATAGGGTTTGAAACTGTAAATAGTAGTGCAAATGTTCCTAATGACGTAAATAGAGCAGGGTATATTCGATAGAATAATAATAATCACCTCCTGGAAACGTATATTTCATAATGGGGACTTATTCAAGTAAATGGGTATTGTAATTGAGCAGGGTCTAAATATATTCAGCTTGAGCAGGGTATTATAATTATTAAGTAAATATAAATATAAGTTGTGAGCAGGGTTATAATAATTATGCCTATGCGAAGGGCTTCCTAAATACGTACAGTAAATGCTAGTTACATACAGGACGCTATTTCTCTGTTAGGACGCTGGCCTAGATAATTACGCAGAACATAAATATTTACAAGTTTTGACTTTCCCAAATTGCAAGTAAACCATGTAAATGTATATATAATAATGATCAGAAAATTATGGCGAGTTGAATGAGCCTAATTTTATGTTAATACACCTAATAATAACATATTTGACTTTTTAACCTAAACATTCCACATAAACCTATCAATAACTTATAGAACACTTTCCTAATTGAATATTCTCCATGGATACGTAATAAGTGTAGGAAATACAATTTGCGGTAAATTAATATGGTGCATGAAATGTAAATTGGTGCAAATAGGTAAATAGATAAATATGAGCCTAATTATCAATTCTCTGTATTTCTTTATCCATCCATTTTGCCACGGTCAGCACAATTTCTTTACATTGTCCCCAAATGGCACCCCCAGCACCCCCCTGGTTAGCCGTGACAGCCTTCTATATATTTTTTCCGATTTTTTTCTGGCCAATATAATTGGAAAATTTTGGAATCCCACACAGAATATTGCTGCGGGAAAGCGCGCTGCCATTTTTGGCATGCTGCCAACACAAGCATTGGATACGCTTGTGCTGGCAGTTTTTTGATGGAAAAAATGGCTCGCTCAGAGCCGCACATAGGTTGCAGGGTGATTTTTACCCGCTGCTGTCCCCACACTGCTGCTGCCTCACAAAAATCCATCCTAAACTGCAGATATCAGCCACTTCATGACATTCAAACATATTAAGAACTTTATAAGTGCAAACATTTTGATTGTGATTGCAAAAACCACAAGTTTACACTTTCTGGGAATGACCTCTTCATCTGTCTGGCCCATTTACACAAAATACAGGACACATTTCCAGTTGTCCCCTGTTATATGTTTAACAGATAATTGTTGCCTGAATTCAATGGGCACTAGCATTTAATGATTTGCATGCAGATGCTGCAGAGGCCAGTCAAGCTTTTACGGAAATGCTGTCTTTGAACAGTGGTATTTCCACTGATCGCCATAAATGCAATCTTCGTGCAACAATGTGGTGCAGGACCAGCCACATGTTGCTCATGACACTTAGGAAGCCAGTCTTGGCCACCATATGCTGTATCATAAGCCTGGGGCTGTGTAAGACACATTAGTTCCAATATATGTTTTGTTCAAAAAAAATTCAGGTTTGATCTTCAGCAAAATTTTGGTGTAGGGATTGCGTCGGTTGTGAGGGGGTGGAATAGTTGCAGGAAGTTACCATCTCATGTCCCAAAAAATCAGTGGCCTAAACCATCCCCAACCCATTTTATAAATACCTAAATCAAATTCTGGCCTGAACAATAATTTGTATGGATTTTCCATTTATATTTACCAGAAAAAAAGTGAAAAAAAAATATTTTCAGCAACAAGGGTGGCCTGAGGGGGTGCCACTTTGGTTATATATAGTATATACTTTGGGGCACCCTCACACTAAGTGACAGCCTGATGGCTTGCTTGTGTGATTTTTAAAATGTTATTTTGTGAATTTTCCGTTTATATTGTCCACCAGTTTACTTTAACGTCCGTTGAGTATACAAAATTTCTCAAAAAGACTCACTTTTACATTTTCCGGTAAAAAACTCACTTTCATAAGTAAAAGTAAAAAATTACTTCTGTTTTCTGTAAATTGAAATTACTTACATTTTCTGTACTCAGGGCCAGGGGTGAGTGACTACCTATAAATATTTTATGTTTACGTATACTTTGAAAAAATTTCAGTACTTTTAACAACTCAGAAAACATCGCTTCTACGCTCAATAAAAATGATCTCTAAAACGCTATTCACTAAATATATGGCGTAAGCAGAGTGAAACTAAAATGGGAAAATTACCAACAATATGAAAGTGTTGAGAATAACATGCCCAAATTCAAGGTGTATCGCTCAATGCAACCATAGTCGTTTTAACTGGGCTAACTCGGTTTTATGATTCGATTAAACATAAAAAATAAAGACTCGAATCTGCCTGCCACATAAATACCTACCGTATTTCCTCGAAATACCCCCAGGTGGTTTATTTTTTCAGAGTGAGAATTTTGAGGGGGGGGGGGGGTGGTATTTCGAGGGGGGGGGTAATTATTTCGCCAGGAATTTTTTTGATATCGCTGTGCTAATTCGTTGTTTGTAACGTACGCAGACCGCGAAAAATGCAACGATAATCGACAAGAATAAGTGTTTCTATACTTATATAAGTATGTAGATGGTATAAACACTGTTCTAACGTCACACAGTCATTGTTTTAACGTGTGTTCTGCATTGCCTACTGAATAACAAACGGCAGCTTTTGTGATGTACATCATAGGCGGCGTAAGTGCTTGTGCGCTTGTGAATGTCACAAGCGGAATTTTCGGTGTCACAAGCAGAAATACCCATGTTTACCTAGTAAAAAGTGTCACAAGGTCAAATTTTGGCCAATGTGATTGTGAATGTCACAAGCACAAATTGGGACCTTGCGCCGCCTATGATGTACATGGTCGGGCTGAAAAGTCCCCGGGCAGCAGTGCTCGCCATTCGCGCTAGGGGTAAGGTTATAAAATTTTAACACGTTCAGATATCAGGTGTTTTGAGTTTTCACCCAAAATTTCACCCCTCTAGCTCTAGCTCGGGCCAGGCTCATTACGCACAGAAACCCGTTACGCACATGCGCCCGTTACGCACAGGATCAAAACTCGCCACGCACAGATGCCCGTTATGCACACAACGGTCCTGTGCGTGGCGGTTTTCTGTGCGTAACGGGCCCTGTGCGTGGCGGGTTTCTGTGCGTATCAGGCGTATGTGCACACCGGACAAGGGATTACTGTGCAAGACGGGGGTGTGCACACATGGGTGCGGCAAACACAATGGGCGCAGAAGAGATAACAATGGCTAGCCCTTTGTGTTTGGCCGCCAGTACCATTATTAATATCTTACCTCTTACCCCCCCCCCCAAACAGATCACTCCGGCGTGTGTTGGCCCGGATATATATATATTTATATATATATATATAAATAAAAGTATAAAAATTCATATTTTGAAACGTGGACTGTGACCCGAAATTGGACCCAGAATCGAAATCAAAAATTCCGATTTGTAATCTGAACACTAGTAATTAGTGTTCGGGAAACCAACCCGAAACTTTTGATTTCGATTCCGGGTCCAATTTCGGGTCGCGGTCCGGGTTGAAAACTACATTAAAAATTCATATTTTTCAACGTGGACCGCGGTCCGTGACCCGAAATTGGACCCAGAATCGAAATCAAAAATTCCGATTTGTATTCTGAACACTACTAATTAGTGTTCGGAAAACAAACCCGAAACTTTTGATTTCCATTCCGGGTCCAATTTCGGGTCGCGGTCCGGGTTGAAAAATACATTAAAAATTCATATTTTTCAACGTGGACCGCGGTCCGCGACCCGAAATTGGACCCAGAATCGAAATCAAAAATTCCGATTTGTATTCTGAACACTACTTATTAGTGTTCAGAAAACAAACCTGAAACTTTTGATTTCCATTCCGGGTCCAATTTCGGGTTGCGGTCCGGGGCAAAAAAAAAAAAATTTCATAATCTTCGACCCGGACCGCGACCCGAAATTGGACCCGGAATCAATATCAAAACTGCACCAAATTCACCTTTAAGTGACTTCAAGTGGAAGCAAGAAGAACTTTCATTGTAAGGTAAAATGTCGCTGGAGTTTACCACACAAATCTAAATCTTTACAGCAAGGCAGGGGGGATAATGCTTGATTGGTCAGTATTCATGAGCATTGCTTGCACACAAACTCGGTATGCACACAAACTCGGTACGCACACAAACTCGGTAGCACATGGCATCAGCTATGTGCGGACCGAGTTTCTGTGCGTACCGAGTTAACATCTGTGCGTAATGGGCTTTTGTGCGTGCTGAGTTTCTGTGCGTACAGCTACAGGCTCCTCTAGCTCCACCCACTGCGGAACTGTGGGGGTTACAATTTCGGTCATTTTGTACTGATGTACAAATGGTGCTCTAGCTCAAGGCTGCTTTAAGTTGTGATCATGAAACTTGCTAGTGTGAGCCACCAGTGTTGGTAATGTGCTGATAGTATTCATCACTTTCATCAACATCATTGCTATTAAGGTAAAATTAATATGCAGATCAGGGTGATGTGCAAGAAACGTGGGAACTGTGATGGATGTTTTTGATGATCATCTGAGATTGTGTTGTATTGCAGTGATTTTAATGTTGTTTTGAAATGTGCAGTAAATTATTATGTCAATAAAATTTCATTTGTTTCATTACTAATCTGTAGTGGACACATTACCTGTGTTCAACAGCAGTGTGCATGAAAAACGCCTCCTGTATTAACCTGTATTGACCAACCGTAGAGGCAGAATGATGAATTTGGTAGTGAGAGTAGTGACAGTAATGGCAATATGGACTAGGCTTATGATATCATAGCTAATTTTGGTTAGTGCTGGCACATTGCCAACACGGGTGGCTTACACTAGCCAAAGTTTCATGATCACAACTTAAAGCAGCGTTGATCTAGAGCACCATTTGTACATCAGTACAAAATGACCGAAATTGTTACCCCCACAGTTCCGCAGTGGGTGGAGCTAGAGGGGCGAAATTTTGGGTGAAAACTCAAAACACCTGATATATTAACGTGTTAAAATTTTATAACCGTAGCTTACCCGTAGCGCGAATGGCGAGCACTGCCCGGGGACTTTTCAGCCCGACCATGTACGTTCTGTTTACACTCAATTTCGGGGGTATTTCGAGGGGGGTCTATTAATTCATTGTGCCCATTTTGAGGGGGCGGGGGGGTATTTCGATGGGGGGGGGGTAATTCGAGGAAATACGGTATAAATACATAAAAACACCATCGATATCTTATGTGTGCCTCAGTGAGAAGCCCAGGTACCATTCCCGGACTCTGTAAAATGCGCTGTAAAATGTCAAATATCATGCAACGCAATGTGTCAAAAGTCGGGTAAATTGCCCTGGAAAATGGAAAACGTACGTTTTACAGGGTCTGGGACTTCCCCAAGATCCGAAGCTTTTTAACCCGAAATTTTATTTCGCTGTTTCAAGAGAGTTTTTAGTTGATTGACTTATTACAAATTTAAGTTCAATCAACTAATACAACGAGGCAGCCCGACTGCATAGGCAAACAATCAAAACCAAATTGAATGGGCAGAATGTTCAATGTTGTCTCAGACCCGAAAAATCGGGCTACCCGAAAATGAGTCGGGCTAAAATAAACCCCCGCCGGGGTCAATTGTATCCGTATGAAGCAGCTGGATCCCTTGTGCAAACAGTTCCCAATTCCGCATTCCCAATTTGTTGATTGTTTTTCGCTCTCCAGTGTTCACACCGTTTATGTGTGAATCCGTGCACTTTTTCAAATGCCACAACATTCTAAAGAGCAACTATGAATCAACAAAAATGTGATCACAGCGAATGGGCGCATAAATATTTACACCGAAAACAAATGACCGAAAGTCGATACATCCGCAAAAAACTAGCGAATCGACTGACAATCAGTTGCACAAATATCCGCCGGGCGGGTTCACTTTGATTTCCTCCCATGGGTGCAAAGTCACATGTGAAACGTGTTTGTACTTGAGATCAGGAGAAACTCGAGCTTCACGCACTTGGACAACAACGAGAATGACATCGACAATGAAACACGCGGGGCAACTGTTATGATTTGGTGAAGTTTCGGCAATTTTAAGTGGACGTATTTTTTGGACTTGCATGTTTGTGTGAACTTGTGAACAGGAAAAAATGAATGCAAAAACCATTTTATTTTTGATTTTACCCGATTTTACAGCGATTTATTCATTCCGGATGAATTTTTCAATTCTCGTTTTCTCTGGAATTCCGCGTTGCACTTGTTGCGTCAGTTGTAAATATTCTAAATAAACGCAACTTAATGACTCATTCCAAAAGTGCAGTTCCAGCAAAACAGTAAATACTACTGTTCAGTAAATGCGACTGGGTCGAGTGGATTTCACACGTTTGACGCACCACGACATCCCATTAGCTCGGATATCCATTGCGCGCTCATAGCTGAAATGTGCATCGACCAATCTTGTTCACTCGAAAACACATTGCCAGAAAATTATACTTCTTTTCAGTATCAGGGTAGAAAAAGCTGAGCATTGTTTATCTACGATATCCGATGTATTTATACCTATACAGAAATTCAAGAAAACACTTTTATTTGTCCGCTGAACGTAAAATACACAAGTCGATTTTAGTCGATTTTATCGATAAGAAAAATCCAATCCAATTCCCCAGCCATGCTCAAACGGCAGCTAAATAGAATAGGCTCTCATCTGTCTGCTTGGCAGCTTATAACTTTGGCAAACAATGGTCTCAGGCTCAGCCTGCACACGTTTGATCATAAAAGACTAAAGATATTGAATGACACAGCGGCGAGCTACTGGGGCTACTCAGGGAATTGGCGGGAAATGGTGGATATAAAGATAGATATTCTTACACGTTTGTTAATTGTCAATGTCGATCAAAGTTGCAAAAGCTGTTTCAGATGATCAGTAAAATACCGGGAAAATTGAACGATCCCGGTAAACTACCGTATTACCTCGAAATACCCCCATGGGGGTTGATTATTTCGCCAGCAAAATGTGAGGGGGGGGGTCAATTCGAGGGGGGGGGGGTTTATTCGAGGTTTTTATTTATTATTTCGCCAGAAAATTTCGTGGAATTCGTAGTAAAGAATACGCTATTTCTTACACAAAAACAGTAATAAATGTGAGAATATAGGTTATACTGGGGCTATAGATGTACATCTGTACACAAATGAGCGTATAAGAGTAGCTGCGATGCAAATAAGTAGTAATAAATACATCATGTACATTGCATACATGATGTATACCATTCCGGAGGGGGGGGGGGGGGTATTTCGAGGGGGGGTTTATTATTTCCCCAGCCCATTTTGAGGGGGGTTAATTCGAGGGGGTGGGGTTAATTCAAGGGGGGGGGGGATAATTCGAGGTAATACGGTACAAAGAAACACGTCTAATGCCTGGTAAATTTTCAGGCGACCTGTCAAATATAGTGCAAATTAGGTATATCATCGAAAAGCACGGGGGACGAAACGAAATTATAGAAGATATCGCAGAAAACGTAAAACAATTCACCCAACGCATGCAGTTGCCACAACTGCAATCAACCCCAAAAATTCCCCGCCAATGCAAGCGCATTGGCTCAACAAGTCACATCCACAAAATCTGGGCACCCGCGCGGGGGGCAAATCCCATCCGCAAACACCAATACCGTGGAGGGCGCGCGCACGGGAGCCAAACAAAACGCCGCGTAGCCAATCAGCGATCAGCTTAACCTACCGTAACTCGTCAACGTGTGAAGTCAAGTGCGCGTAGCTGGTGATGTCACTGGTTTGGTCCGAGTGCGTAAGTGTCACGAGGCAGCGACCATTGAATCGCATCGGTGTGCATCGACTGGCAACCATGCATTGATGAGTGAAGCTCGCGTCGCGCCCACGCCCGCGTAAATTTGCATTGGTTAGCTGGGGTTGTTTGGGGCACTTGGGTCGTTTGTCGCCCCGCTCCGGTGGAGTTTGTCGGATATTTTTTAAAATCCTAAAAAGGTCCTTTTATACTCTAGATTGTCAGATAATTTTAAATATGTTTTGTCTATTATTGTGGGTGAGCATTGGCATTATCCACATGAACTCTAAGAAGTATAAGGGACACCGGGCTCGCAGTCGAAGGTCCACGGAAACAATTTTCGTGTGATAACATTAATCGATGTCACTGGAATCAAAATGGTCTGTTTGGTTGCCCAAAACTGAACACGTCAATGGGGGCCCGCACACTAGTTGACACATGTCGGTCAACTGACCTGTATCAACTCAGATTTCGGCTTCACGAGATCTCGAATGCACATATACGTCAATCTTGAAAAATAAATATTACAGCATGTGCATTGGAAGATCGCTCTGCGACACGCGAAGCCGAAATTCGAGTTGACACAAACCAGTTGACACTCATGTGTCAACTAGTGTGTGGGCCGCCAATATCACAGCGCGATACATAGAATGCACGCTTAAAACTCCCCACAGACAACGACAAAACTACCATCGGGATGTACTCCCCGTGGCTGGGCGGCGGCCAGGCGGCCGACATGGTGGCCGGCTCCAGTTCCGACGTGCACTTGCTGCCGGGCCAACAGCAGCCGCTGCAACAACCGGACGGGTTGGCAGCGAGCCAACACAATGTGGAAATGGCTGCGGATTTGTGGATGCAGGTGGGGTGATTACGCTGTTTATGAGTCGCTTCAATTGACATAATAATATCACAGCAAAAATGGGTGTGTGATGATATCGGTGAAATATCGTGAAGAACGTTTCATCACATATGCTTGCAGTGTCAGCGTGAAGTCGCTTCACTGTGCCTCCAGATGCATCACATCGCTTCACGAACCCTGCAAAGTATGCTGTGATGGTTCATGAAGTCCGCTCCACGGAATTCACCCGTCGTTATGATGGCTGATAGTGTGTGGAAGACACTTCCCCTCAAATCTTGTGAAGCGTGTGAACTGTGTGGAAGTGCCTTCACAAAGGCCCTTTACACAGGCTTCACGCTCCTATCTTTGGCAGCTTTCATGTTCAATGAAGCTTTCCACGCAACACAGGCCGCGATGCACCAAGCGGCGGCCGCAGCGGCGCAGCACAACTGCACAGCGGCAGCGGCGGCGTTCCAGCCGGGCGGCACGCATAGCACAGCCAATCTCACAGTGGACTACGCAGGGCAGCAGTTCGCGCAGCACGCGGCCGCCGGCGACGGCATGGCCATGTTCGACAAGGGCATCGCCGGCGGGCAACAGGTGCGTCGACGCGCCTGAAGCAGTGTAACGAGAGCGACGAATGCATGCGTTGCACTGCAGGAAAATTTACGCCGTTCGTCGCCGTGGGGGAAATAGACAATGTCATGGCCAGTAGGCACCTCAATGGCGGCGCACACATCAGTTGACACACGTGTGTCAACTGGTCTGTGTCAACTCAGATTTAGCCATCACGTGTCGCACAGCGATCTTCCAATGCACTTGCCGTAATAGGTATTTATTTTTCAACATTGCCGCATGTGCATTTGAAGATCACTCTGCTACACGTTAAGCTGAAATCTGAGTTGACGCACACCAGTTGACACAAATGTGTCAACTAGTGTGTGGGCCGCAAATGGCTAAAACTACAATTTTTACATCAACTACACAAATAAGGTTGTTCTCACCCCCCCCCCCCCAGCTGGACCCCTACCCCTACGGAGAAGTGAACCAACTGGGCGGTCTATTCGTGAACGGGCGCCCCCTCCCCCTCGCCCTACGCGTGCGCATAGTGGAACTGGCGCAGAGGGGGGTCCGCCCCTGCGACATATCGAGGCAGCTTCGTATATCGCACGGTTGCGTTAGCAAGATACTGGCTAGGTGGCACGAGACTGGCAGTGTGATGCCCGGGGCTATTGGGGGTTCAAAGCCCAGGGTTACTACGCCCAAGGTGGGTTAAGAAGGGGGATGTGTGTTTGACTGTATTGGCGCTGCGCACACTGTTTACTACCAGATATTGGTAAACTCATAAATCAGCTTTGAACGCATTTGAGTTTACCAGAAAGCGGTGTCTGTCAACTGCAGTTGACGGGGATCAAGAATAACTCATTCCAGTAAACTCAAATGCGTTCAAAGCCAATTTTTGAGTTTAGCAACATTTGGCAGTACACTAGTGCGCGCATACTCATTTACGTAGCGACGGCGATCGTTCGCCTTACACGCGACAGCGAAGAAATTTAATTCGTACAAACATTTTCGGCTAACCAATTAGATAAAAGTATAATCACATTTAAATATGAACTACCCGAGTCAATGCGGTTCCGAACCGAACAGCATATTACCTTAGACCCAGTTACAATGAATAAACCAGGTGCCAGTCCCGCACCGCGTGAAGTGTAAAGTAAATGACAAATGTCATGTAAGATATCATGCAAATTTGTCAATTTTGATTTTCATTCATAACAAGACCTTTTTTAATTTAGGTAATTGGCATTTTACATCCACTCGACAGCGCGGGACCAAATCAACTCCCCCCAGGTAGTCGACCACATCCGCGTACTCAAACGTCGCGACCCGGGCATCTTCGCGTGGGAGATCCGCGACCGGCTGGTGGCCGACCGCGTGTGCGACAAGTACAACGTGCCCTCGGTGTCGAGCATCAGCAGAATCCTGAGGAACAAGTTGGGCGCGGGTGCGGCGGCGGCGAGAAGGACGGGCGTCGGCAGCGACGCGTCGATAAGTCCAGTCGATGCGCACCAGGTGCCGGTCTCAGAGCCTGTGAAATGTCATGTAAAATGTAAAATGTCATGCAAAGTGTCGAAGGTCATGGGAAATTCCCTGCAAAATGGCAACACGGTTGCCATTTTGCAGGGCATTTTCCATGACTTTAGACACTTTGCATGACATTTGACATTTAACAGTGCATTTTACAGGCTCTGGGACTGCCCTCAGGAGCTGGAACATGGCCAGGGGAGGCAAGAGGCGACTGTTGGTGATGCTGGGTTGGCTGAACAGGGACCCCAGCAGCAACTGGATATCAATGCGTCCGCGCTGCAACATGCTGCAGCCACTGCAGAGCATAGTGCCGCTGATAGTGGCAGGCAGGAGTTCGCCGGTGGTTAGTGTGCCGTGATCGAAGTACACACGCTAGTTGACATGAAAATTTGTGTCAACTCAATTTTGGTTAATTATGTGATTTTAACTTTCCTATGCGATAGAGCATAGTGAATTTAATGCACCTAGTGCCATTAAATTTTCATCGTTTCTCTTAAATGTAATGCTCAAATTTTTTTTTAGTTGACATTCAGTTGACATTTACTTGCGATGTAAACTAGTGTGTGTGGCCCAATGCGGCCGAATTCCTTCGTGGCCTCATCATATTCAAGTCTATAAAATGGCCACTTACAGATTACACTGCCAGTTCGATGTCGGCGGCCGGGTTGGCGCCAGCCGCGAACAAAATGCACAGCGCCATATTGCAGTACGCCTACTTGCCGCACGCCTACGCTTGGCATCAGCAACAGGTTCGCCGGGCTTGAAAAACGTTTGCACTTGGATAACGCTAATCAACTACTGTAATTGGAGGCCCGATCAGAATTGCTCCGCGCAATTTTTACCTGCCTATAGTTTTTTGGAGGTGCGAGTGAGGGAGTGAGTGTATATCTTGCATCACGTCTTCTAGTCAATTTTCCGCCGCTGGCGCCTTTTCAACAATTTCCCTAATTTTGATTTTTTTGGGGAAATTTCCAGTTGACAAATTTGTGCCGCAGTCGATTCGTTTGAAATGTGCCGTCAATGAACAAACTACAGAGAGAGCGGTTTGTCGATGAACTGGAGCCTCCGCAAAATGAGAAGTAAGAAGTGAAATGGCAAAGGCGAAGTAAAAGCGCAAAGGCCAAGTGAAACGGCAAGTGAATTGGCACAAGTGAAGTAAACAAAAAAAAAGTAATTTCCCTTCGCTTTTGCCAATTTCCTTCTCAATTCACTTTTCACTCCGCATGTGCCATTTTACTTCTCACTTCTCAATTTGCGGAACTGGCCCTTGGTCGATGTCTACAGTGACTACCATATTGTAAAAACCACCACGAAAAATTTTCCATTCGCCACCCTCAGCTGAACTTCCACGCGCCAACCGAACAACCAGCCGGGCCGTTCTACGACCCGTCAGCAATAGCGCCGCTACAAAGCCACTCGAACCCGAACAGCACCATGCCGCCGGCGACCACGTTGGACAACGGGCAGGCGTCCGGCGACAACTTCGGCCTGAACTTGCACGGCGCCAATGGCGTAACGCCGAATGTACAGGGCGACGGTTCGCTCAGTCAGCAGATTGATGGAAATGGCACTGAGTTGAAATGGTCTATGAGGAATTTATTGTCTGGTTATGGCCAATCTTTCCCTGTGTGCATTCCAGCGGGGGAGAATGCGAGTGACGGTTCGAAAAAGTGATTGTTTTTTACTTCATTCTCGTCAGAATGTAACCAGCACCGTTTGTGTGAGTAAATATGTACCGTAAATCCTCGAATAAGTCCCCGGGGAGTTATTTTTTCCTCAGAATTATTTGAGGGGGGACTTATTTGAGGGGGGACTTATTTTTTCGTCGGAATATGGAGAAAAAGCATGATAAATATATCATCTGAATGGGGTTAAGTAGGTTGCATAAACGTGTAAGCCCGAATAGAAATCCCATAATTCATGCAATGGATTCAATTCTAGTATGCAGCAACTGCAAAATAATGCATACTTTTAATGAACATATAGGTACATACATACGTTTTTTATACATGGACTTCTTTCCCACCCATAAAAGAGGGGGGAGTTATTCGAGGGGAAGTTATTTTTCTTCAGTCAGCTTTGAGGGGGGAGTTATTCGAGGGGGGACTTATTCGAGGATTTACGGTACGCATCCGTACAATATGTACATACCTGGTCATTCACCTAACCTTTGTCAGAATTGTGTATTATAAATACTACTTCATTATAACTACAGCAACTCGAAATTTGAATTGTGGGTGTTTGTGAAATAGTTCTCATGTATGATATTTATTTATTACGTTGTTTTAATAGGTATCTTACATTGTGTGGTCATAGTCTAAGAATTGTTGTGAACAATTTAAATAAATCCATTCTCAATTTCAAGAATGATTGCAAAGAATGTTTCTGTAATTCACCTGCATGCAGGCGGGACATTTGCACTGAGACTTAATACCGCATGTGAAAAGCACTCCTCGGGTAGCAACGATGTTTCAGATTTCTGAATTTTTCCTTGAAATATTTTTTAGATTTCATATTTTAATGATCTCGAATTCAAAGAAAACACAAAACGAAAGGATCAGAAGTTAAATCAAAAATTGACTGCTAGACTTCATCTTTAGATTGATTTTTCACTTCAACTTTCTAATTTTCAGATTTTTGTTTGAAGGGATTTGCTACCTATCCAACCCCCTGGCCCTGAGCCACACTTACCCATTTTTGTATTTAAAGTGACTTTTACTGTTACGTTTGCTTCAAGTTCAACTTTACGCTGTAACCAAAAGGCTATCATCCATGAGGTACGGTAGCAGATACCCAAGACTGGTTGGCCAGGTAAATACAAAGTCACAATAAAGGCATCCGCGTAAATACATTAATGGCAAGCTATCATGTTACGCATCAATCAAGCATGAATCCGCCCGCGCGCATGCTAACACGGCCGCGGGCCGCTACCGTAAAGTGTTGATTAGGTTATACCCCCCGGGGGACTTTCTTGCATAGTTGTTGAAACGTATTTACGTTTACTCAAAAAGTATTTACGTATACTCGAGTACTGAGTAAATACGTTTACTTTGAAAAAAGTAGCTGTACTCGCTTTTACGTATACTTTTTGAAAGTACTCGAGTACAGAATGCGTATTTCAGATAGGCTTTTTATAGGCTTTTTCAAGGCATACATGGGAAAAAGGGGGAGAAAAAGCGAGAAATAGGAAAAAAATGCTAAAATCTTCTGTACTCAATGGGCAAGTAAAAAATAAATACTTTACGTTTACGTATAGGTACGTCGAAAAAAGTTCAGTACTTTTAACAACCGCTTTCTAGTAAGGCCCAGGGGGCAGTCCCAGACCCTGTAAAAGGCCATGTAAAGTGTAAAATACCCTGTAGATGTCAGGTGTCATGTAAAGTGTAAAAGACCCTGTAGATATCAGGTGTCATGTAAAAGACCGTGTAGAATGTCATGTCACTTGACCAAAGATTTGGATAGAAAAAAATAAAAGTTGGGTAAGGTACAATAAGATTTGGTTACACATGACATTTTACAGGGTCTTTTACATGACACATGGCATTTTACAGTTGGAGTTTTACTTTTTACAGGGTCTGGGACTGGCGCCAGGTGGTTACAAACTTTGTTAGTTTCAGTGTTTGTTAATTTTAGTCTTATTTGACGATTCAGACTGGTCACGGTTTCTTTGTACTGTTTGGTACTTTGCCTAAAAATGTCATTTTTCATGTGCCGCACATGTTTCCAATTTTATTTTGGGGAGTTATTCAAGAGTGCTATTCTCTTGTAAATCCATGCCCTGGGATGCTAATCAAGGGGCTGTCCAGGGAAGAGTTATTTAAAAGCAAAATGAAGAAAGTAAGATAGGTTAGTAAGTCAGAATTTTTACAAGTTTTGAAAATACTCGTGCATGGCAGAGTTCACGTGGTCCTTAATCTGCACATTACGGTAATGAGCAAGACAGGAATACAAAGTGCACAAACGAAGATTGTAGCCACCCCACGCCACTTTGATTTCCACCTAGCCGATTTGAAAGCAAAATTGCGTGCGCAACTATCGCCATTTCAATTTCCCAGCCCAGATTCATTTATTCGTTCATTCAGTCATGCAAAACGAATCATTTTCGTCAATCCAGATTCCCATTCGGGAGTAACATGCATTATTTCATTGTCGGTAGTCTAACAGTCGAGTGAAAATATCGTGCAGATGAATGACATTTTTTTAAATAGATAACCCCATGTATTTAGGTATTTTTATATCTGCCGAAAGATCCCGGCTCACAACCAATATGAATCGGACGGTGGGGAAATTCGATATCACCTCCGCTACTCCCATTTTGCTCAATCGTGGGCTGTGAGCCGCCCGCGGCGACCGTCGGCTGAAATCGCACTGCACCGATGTTAAAAGTACCAAACTTTTTTCGAGGTATACGTTAAGTTATGTATATGTTAAGTATTTTTGTAGCTTTGTTTGGATTTACGTTTGTGTTTTGTTGGTAAGTTCGGCGTGTGCTTTAAGCTAGGTTTTTAAGTTATGGGTTTAAGTATTTTACTGAGTTGCTACTGACGATGACCCAGCTCAGTGCTAGTATAGCAAAATGGGTCGAAACTAGCTTTTCCTATTTTTAAATTACTCATGAGTAAACATACTTTTCCATGGAAAATGTAAAAGTGAGTATTTTTTGATAAATTTTGCCCAAATTTTCACTCAAATCACAGATTTGCATACTTTTTGCACATTTTGACCTTTTAATTCACTAGTATACTCGGTGGACCGCACGCTATGCATTTTTCTGAAGAAAACACTCCATCATGACGTCATTGTTAATAGAATAAAAATTGTCCCAGCAAAAAAAGAAAAACCATTGCAGAAAAAACATTTTGTCACTTGTACAAGACTACGCCTTTTTATTTTTAAAATATTTTCCTTTTTTGTGAAAGTGCATACCGTATTTCCTCGAAATACCCCCGGGGGGTGATTGTTTCATAGTGGTCCCGAGAGGGGGGGGGGGGTTAAACGAGGGGGGGGGTTATTATTTCACAAGAAAATTTTTGAAAACCAAGTACGAAATTGTCGTCTGAAACGTACGCAGACGTCGAAAAATGCAACAAAAACCGCCATTTACAAGGTTCTGTAGACTAATATTAGTATGTAGGTGGTATGTACACTGTTCTAACGTGACACCGACATCGTTTTAACGTGTGTTCTGCATAACACAGAACACAAACTACAGTTATTGTCATGTACGTTCCCTTTACACTCAATTTGGGGGGGGGGGGTATTTCGAGGGGGGGGTGATTGTTCATGCTCGCGCGTCATCAACTGAGACATAAATAATTTTGGGCGCATACTTTGCGTTCCGCCGTTGCTTTTTTGCCTCTTTTCAGCTACTTTTGTCTAGATGTGTTAATATATCCGTTTTTGGCTATTTTGCTAAATCTTTAGCCTTTTTCTCCCTTCAAGGTCTTGAAAAAGTCTATCTGAAATACGTTTTCTATACTCGAGTACTTGTAAATGTACCTATACATAAGGCTAGCACAGGTACTCTACTCTTTCATATTTACGGTAACCTTGAGTACTAAGTTAAACATTAAAGTTAAACTTAGTACTCAAGTATACATATTAATTGAGTAAAAGTAAATACGTTTTAACAACTATGGCACACCGCTCGCGGCCGCTCAAACTGTTAGATCGAGCTATTAGCACGTGGGAACGTGGTCTCCACCGTATTCACTCTAATAGGTAGATAGAACGGTACACGTAAAATCTTCTTTCACATTTCTGAGGAAAAACATTTTGTTCCTGAATGAGCAAGCGTTTGTCAGGGACTTCTATCGGAAAAATACGGTACCTAAATCGTTTATAAGAGTGACAGTGGGCACGGCGGCCATGAGCATAGTTGTTCAAATGTATTTATGTTTACTCAAAAAGTACGTATACTCGAGTACTGAGTAAATACGTTTACGTATACTTTGAATTTTTTCCTGTATTTATAATGTACTCGAGTACAGAAAACGTATTTCAGATGGGCCTTTTATAGGCTATTTCCAGACATATATTGGAAAAATGTGTAAAATGGAGGAAAAATGTCAAGAATAGCTGCAAATAGAAAAAAACACATCAACTAGTGAATTTGAAAGTTAAAATGGTCAAAAAGTTACAATAAATTAGAGATTTTTAGCGAAAAATAGGGAAAAAGCGAAAAATAGGGGAAAATTGCTGAAAATAGGCACAAAACACACGAACTACTGAATTTAAAGGTAAAAATAGTCAAAAATGTACGAAAATTAGTGATTTTGAGTGAAAATTGGGGCAAAATTACCAAATACTCACTTTAACGTTTTCTCGGGGAAAAAGTATTTTACTCATGTTTGCTCATGAGTAAATGTAAAAAAATTAACTTTACGTTTCTGTACTCAGGGGGTGAGTAAAAATAGATACTTGACGTTTACGTATACTTTGAAAAAGTTCGGTACTTAACAACTCTGCCCGTGAGATACTCGCCGAGCTTTACGTCGATCAAATTTGCACGTTTCCACTGTCTGATGGCACGTTTTAATTGCCATTGATTTATTTAGTATTTATGCAATGATGATGTACTGTTTTTGTCATTCAT
>CAXIWS010000600.1:0-18069 GCA_964036195.1 Sphaerolaimus hirsutus | reverse complement strand
CAGCAGTTTGTGTTCTACGTAGTGCAGAACACACGTTAAAACAATGTCGGAATCACGTTAGAACAGTGTACATACCATCTACATACTAATATTAGTCTACAGAACCTTATAAATGGCAGTTTTTGTTGCATTTTTCGACGTCTGCGTACGTTTCAGACGACAATTTCGTACTTGGTTTTCAAAATTTTTCTTGTGAAACAATAACCCCCCCCTCGAAATACCCCCCCCTCGTTTAACCCCCCCCCCCTCTCGGGACCACTATGAAACAATCACCCCCCGGGGGGTATTTCGAGGAAATACGGTATATATATCAAATTGGAGAAGTAGAATCACAAGGGATAAAGGAAAAATCTTTTCAGTCAAGCTTAATTTTATATACAGCTTTACAAAGCATATGAATCTATATACAATTTTACTAAAATTTCACAAAAATATGAATTTTCATACTTTATACTTTTTATTTTTGGACTTTCGATTTTATTCCATGTTATTCTTATATTTTCCTTATATACTTGATTGTGAAAATGCATGCTTAGGTATGTGCAAAAAAGTTCAATGAATGAATGAATGAATTGCTACCAAAAGCCCATGCATTAGATTGACCCTTGCAATTTTTAAAAATTTGTCAAAAAATCCAGTACCATTCCTAGGCTCGGAATTAGATCAGGTCAAATCGTAGTCTACTTCCATTCAGCACGTAAGTATTTCATCTTGTATAACTCACGGTAGATAATGTAGATATATTGCTTATGACGAGTAGATATGCTTTCCATGCCAGAATTACCATCAGTTGAAGGAGTTATGTTTGATGATTGTGGCACAACTGTGACAATACTTCCAGGTATCCATTCTTGCCATGTTGCTACATATCTTGCTTGACTGATCCATAGCTCTGAAATGTATTTTGGTTTTACAGACCAATGAAATTGCTTCTTTTTGCCTAAGTCACTTTGTATGTCCATGTAATCACATGGTAACCACTGATTTAACAAATCAGAAACACTATTAACTCACTTTTATACTTGATGCAGATAATTTCAAATGGCTCCCAATAAAGCCATTGACCATCCAAGCATGTCATTTGCATTTGCACTTGTTTGGTATTAGGGAAGTAAGTTCCATTTGTGCAGGTTACTGTTGCAACTGTGCCACTTGCATGTCTACTCCGGGTGGTCCCATCACTGTAGTTGACATTTGAGGGACCATCCACAGTGAGTGATGGACATTCATCTGCTTAAGATCGGTAAAGCAATCATGGCCAAAATCAGCCACATTGGAAATATTTGTTGATAATTTTCTCTTGAGCTAAATACTAACACATTTTTGTATTTCCTGAATCCTTGGAGCAGAGTGCTGCACCGCTTTGCTCATATTGCTCAATTGATAATGTGCTGTTTGGACAAGGTTAACAATTAAGTAAGAGCAGTGGCAATGTTAATCTAAAATGACTAATTTTCATTACTTTTTACCCATTTTACCTTCACACACATTATTGCCTTTTATCAGTTTTATCAGTAATGTGTGCTTATACACTCATTTTAGCTATTTTTCACCTATTTTAACAATGTTTCCCCCCATTGAACAAAGCCTATATTTTGAACCTGTACCTCACCTGAATGTCCAAAAATTGTTTGCCCTATACACTACTGTGCAGAATAGTTGGGACTTTTCACCCCAAGGAAACAGGAGGCTTTTTGTGCACCCACACTTTCGTTGCTTCTCCTTTTTTTGCACCTTGTCCAATTTTGATGCTGTTTGAGTATGTTGGGGTTTGGGGATGGGGCTACAACCTATAAAAAAATTCCTTCAAATAATCCCCCAGTCCCGAGATATATGGGGCCTTAAAGAAGCACATGCATTTTACATGGCAAACCTGGCCAGGAGTCTGATGTTCAATAACTTGGCCATTTCTGGGCCGATTATGACCATTCAACATTCAAAATGATCAGGACAACCTGTAGATTGTATTCTTTATGTCGGATTAGTGATGTCTAGATCCTTATGTCAATTTGACCTGGTTTTTCAACACAAAAAAAAATTTCTGAACATGCTATCATATACTTAGACAACAAGGATTCATATAAAACAAAAATGAGCTCAATATCTCATTCCAATCAAAGTTATGGAGCTTCAAACTTATTGGTGGCATCAAAATTCCTAATGTTATTTTTACTGGGGTTGCAAGAAACAAATTTTGTTTTTGAACATGCCATCATATACTTTCCACAGAGAGGATTCATAGAGCAAAACTTTTGTTGCTAATATCTATTTCCAATTAAACGTTATAACACTGCAAACTTCCATCTTCTTTCCATACAAAATAATTGCATGTTACATATTCACAGTTGAGGATGGTAATGGATGCAAAACTGCAGCTGAAACAAAAGCATGCTGCAGTGTCACATACTCGTAACAATCTGCTGTTCATGCTAAAACATTCTGTGCCATGCTCACAGTGTGGTGATGCAGGTAGGCAGTCCCTATATTGAAAAATTTCATTAG
Organism: Sphaerolaimus hirsutus; assembly: GCA_964036195.1. Lineage (NCBI taxonomy): Eukaryota > Metazoa > Nematoda > Chromadorea > Monhysterida > Sphaerolaimidae > Sphaerolaimus > Sphaerolaimus hirsutus. Next base: position 15,567 of record CAXIWS010000600.1, on the reverse strand, counting down.
AAATGAATGTCTGAATTGGATACACTCCATAAATTACAATATGGGGTTGATGCAGCCCAAAATAAGCAAAGTACCAACTATTCTGTAACATGAAGAAATTGGGCAAAAATCTCACTACTCACAAAATATGCACATAGCAACTCAAGGGGCGGTCATCCTGGGCACATGTAGCCAACTCCCCAGGATACCCACCTATGGTACATTTGACATTTTGAAATTTTGGCAACATTAATCATGCAGTGAAAAAGTCCCAACTATTATGCACGCTAGTGTATACCTCGATTAGCAATTCTAGAGTAGTGGTGTAAATATTTGTGTGAACCCCCACAAACTTCAAAGCCTTGTTCACCCTGCAATATAAATAGACAAAAATGATATCAGCTAAAATGAAAATCACCTGTAATCTGCCAGAGATGTCCATGAGGTTATTGGTTAGGAGAAATAATATCATTGTGGAGAGAGCTTCATTAGTATTTAGAGTATCTTTGTATGTATATGAAAATACATAACAGGGGTATCTTGAATTTTGACCCTCCAAGTGGTTGAATAGATAGCAAATCGCTCCTCCGGAGGGATAGATAGCTGAAAAATTTTCTGGGGGGGTTTGGGGGGGGGTTGTGGTGGTTCGATATATAGGCTTTTTTGGGGCATAGAAGGAAGAAAATGGAGAAAAATCGCTAAAAGTAGGTGTAAAATAGCTCAAAATGGGTATACAAGAGCATATAGTACTTAAAATAGCTGAAAATAGGCAGTTAGACACATGAACCAGTGATTTTGGAGGTGAAAATCTATATATAGGTATGAAAAATAGCGATTTTGAGCGAAAATTGGGGTATAGTTTCTGAAAAATCGCTCCAGATAGGTAGATAGCTGGGCGATTTGGGGGGGGGGGTTTAGGGGGTAGTAGCCCAAAATTTTGCCTCTGGGATAGATAGATAGCTGAGCGGCCTCCGGGATAGATAGATAGCTAGGCGGTTTGGGGGGGGGGGGGGTAACCCCCCCCCCCCAACCCCCCCCATTCGAGACCCCTGATACATAAATATGTATCTGTATGGTGCTAGGTACCCCAGTGAATATGTACATTTGGGATGATGGGTATACTCAGCAACCATAAATACAAAATCATCAATTCCAAATATTTGTGATCAAAAAAGTCAAACAATTATAATCAGACAATAAACAACTGATTTATTGATGTCCTATCAGGTGTGTCATAGCAGAAGGCTTTCAATTTTTGTGTTAGCCCCTGACTTTAAAAGCATGTTACCGTATTTCCTCGAAATACCCCCCGGGGGGTGATTGTTTCATAGTGGTCCCGAGAGGGGGGGGGTTTAACGAGGGGGGGGGGTATTTCGAGGGGGGGGGGTTATTGTTTCACAAGAAAATTTTTGAAAACCAAGTACGAAATTGTCGTCTGAAACGTACGCAGACGTCGAAAAATGCAACAAAAACCCCCATTTATAAGGTTCTGTAGACTAATATTAGTATGTAGATGGTATGTACACTGTTCTAACGTGACCCCGACATTGTTTAACGTGTGTTCTGCAGTACACTGAACACTAACTACAGTTAGTGTCATGTACGTTCCCTTTACACTCAATTTGGGGGGGGGGGTATTTCGAGGGGGGGGGGTGATTGTTTCATAGTGGTCTCGAGAGGGGGGGGTCAAACGAGGGGGGGGTATTTCGAGGAAATACGGTATATCCAAATATCAACAATTTTCACTTAGTTGTTGCCGACTTATAAGCGCATGCTCTGGAGCCAACCCTGCCCCCTAAAAGGATACCTCAAATTTCTGATATGCCCCCACTGGTTACATCCCTGCCACATGCACTAATGGATTTTACAGTTTTGCACCCTCAAATTCATTTTAGATGCACCCCATCTATTTACTCTGACCCAATCTCATGGACACCAAACCAGTGTGCAGTCTGCACTCTATTTCATTTGAATCCTTACTGTGCCCAAAAGAGAATGCGAAGCATATTATAGTCTTATGGCATTCTTTTAAGCAAACGTGTGAACTCTCAATGTTTGCCACTGTGACAATGACATCAGTGCTGGAGGAACCAAAAACATTTGGCTTACATGACCATTTGGATCCATGGGAAGCTGCAAATGTGTGGATTTGTGGTGTTAGGAACTCTTGGAGATTTTTTTAATAATTTTAAGACTTGTTTTACATGAGATTTAAACTTTTGAGTGGGGTTTTATGTGGATCGCATGATGTGTAGCAAACATAAATTTGTTGACACACCACTACTTGATTTCCTTTGAATTTTGAACCCTATTTCTTTTTAGATGCTGGTGATTTATCTAAAGACATATGTATACATATATGATTGGCATTATTTGATTACCCCTGCAAGTTTAATGGATAACTGGTTAATGCTCTTTTATTACTGTTATAAGTAGGGTGGCAGACGGTACGGCTTTGCGGTAAACCGTACGGTACGGTAAATTTTCTCTTTTGCGGTAAACGGTATGGTACGGTAAATCTTCATTTTGCGGTAAACGGTACGGTACGGTAAATCTGAAAAGTGCGGTTCGCGGTATGGTACGGTAAATTTTCGCTTGTCAGAAATGTACCAATGCCGGACTACAGACAACTTTTACTTCATGAATTGACAGAAAATTGAATTATGCAATCTGTTAATGGACTTTAGAACACAATAACACTGTGATAACATAGAATTACATTAACCACAATGCAGTGGCTCAATATATAGGCTTTTTAAGGTTTAGAAGGAAGAAATGGAGAAAAATTGCTAAAAGTGGGTGAAAAATTGCTAAGTGGGTGAAAATGGTAAAAAGTATATAAGTGCATACACATGTACCTACAACAAATAAGCTCATATTGAGGATGATGTAAAACAACTACAGTGCAATTTGAAGCACATGGCTTGATTTTAAAAACACATTATACTAATGTAAATGAAGAGTTACAGCAATATTGCATGTGGAAATGGGTTTCAAATCAGTCAAAACAATGTTGTCAAAATTGCGCGCTTGCGCGCAAAAACTTTACAGAACACCACATCTTAAAGTGAATTTTAAGGTGAATTTTTAAGGTCAATCTGAGTAAAATTTACCGCATTTTCTGAGTGCGGTACGCGGTACGGTACGGTAAATTTTGGAAAATGCGGTATGCGGTACGGTACGGTAAATTTCTAAAAGTGCGGTAAACGGTACGGTACGGTACGGTAAATTTTCCAAAAATGCGGTACGGTACGGTACGGTACGGTAAATTCTGCCACCCTAGTTATAAGTAGGGTTCAAACTGGATCGACTTTTCGGGATCGGGTTTCACTTTTTGAGATTTCGGGATCGGGATTGGCTGGGATGGCTCCGCACCTGTACGCACAAACGCCCGGTGCGCACAAACGCCTGGCACGCACAAAATGAAAGTCCGGTACGCTCAAATGCCCGGTATGCACAACACTGTAGCTGTGTGCATGCCGCGCACAATGTGCGTGCTAGTCATTTGTGCGCGCCGGTCATATGTGCATATATGTCATATCATCTTTTTAAATGAGGCTCACAACAATCAAAATGAGAGAATGAAATAAAAACATTACAAATCAAATTATATCAGTTAAAAATATGAACTGTATTTAAGTGTCTGCTGAATAATTTTCCACCTAAGGGTAGCCGGCTTATATTTTTGAAAGGTTGTCATTAATAATAAAAAACAGCCGAAAATTTTTAGCCACGCTGCCATGCAAAGGTTTGATGAAATTGCTTCCTCATGCTGCAGTTTGCTGTGTTAGTAGCCTACATTTTGTTAGGATGTGTATACATTACCAGTGAAATGATATCCTACTTTTGATAGCTCAATGTGAAAATGGTATGGTATTTATATGATATATTACTTTGTGCATTCAAAAGCATACACATGTTTTGCTGCAGCGTCCAATTTTTGTTGGCTGTCAGAATATCGAAAAAATGGTCGATATTCGATATTTTTTTAAATTTTCGATATCGATATTCGATATTCGATATGAAAAAATGGTCGATATCCGATATTCGATATTCGATACGATATATCGTCCCAACCCTACCGGTACGCACAAATGCCCGGTATGCACAGAGCATCAGATTTGTGCGTACCGGGCATTTGTGCGTGGCGGGCTCAATTTTGTGCGTGCCGGGCGTTTGTGCGCACCGGGCGTTTGTGCGTAGGAGGCCTGGCCCGCTGGGATTGGGGTCACAGGATCGGGATCGTGATTGGCATTTTTTGGGATCGGGATTGGGGTCTAGGGATAGAGATTTTCGTCACTGTTCTGGCATTCACAGTTGTTCATAAAGGTCTTAAAACACTGTTGGATGCCAGAAAAGTGACATAAAATGGACGCTGGGGGCAGCGGCGTAGCCAGGATTTTTGAGCGGGGGGGGGGGGGGCGGATTGTATACGGAGCCCGGCAAACGGGGGGCGGCCCCCACAAATATGACCCCTGTAGTAGAGGAATGGCGCCTTGGCGCTGGCGCCATTCAAAGGCGCCACACCATGGCGCCATTGGCGTTAGCATTGGCGCCAAATAGCGTTGTTTATGTATGCATTTTTCATAGATATACAACGATTTGGGTGCATTTCCTCAAGATTTGATGGGAGAAGGGGGGGGGCCGCCCCCCCCCCTGGCTACGCCACTGGCTGGGGGTTTGCGTTCACATTTTTGCATGCAAAAATGGCATTTTTTCACTTTTTATAATTTCCACTATTTTGTCCAGGATCGGGATCCCGGACTTGGGAGATTCTCGGGATCGGGATTTGATCGTTTTTGGGATTGGGATTGGTCTTTTTGGATTTCGGGATCGGCATTGGGGTTTTGGGATTGGGATTGGGACTGCTAAATCCCAGAATTTCACGGGATCCGGGATCAGGATCGGGATCCTGTTTGAACCCTAGTTATAAGTTAATAACTGGTTAATCACTCAGCTAACTTGCTCTTTTTGTCATCCAAAGTACAGGCAGGCTTTCACCTTTATCAGCAGTCAGAAGTTGGCCAGATTCCAAATCGAGCACTACTGTTGAGTGATCTTCATTTGGGTGAGCAATTCCCTCATCTATCCAAATTATCTGCACATTTTACAATAAAAATATGTAATGAATTCAAATGAGTCCTACTCATTTTGATGGAAAGATTTGCAGGAGTTTTGCCAGAAATGGAAAAAAATTGCAGAAATTTAGCTGAACCAAAACATTCACACAATTGAATACCTCCTTGCATGTTTATCAGTTTGTCTGAAACATAAAACAGAAAGTTGATCCGGAAAATGGAAAGTGAGGTGGAAAAACAGGAAATTGAACTGGAAAACAAAACAAAAACAAGGCAGAAAGATGAAAAATTATAGCTGGAAAATTGCAAAAAGGCTGAAAAACAGACAATTTTGCCGGAAAACCAAAAAAAACCCCGGAAAAACATGGAAACGAAAAGAAATTAGCGGCCAGAAAACAGCAATGACAATTGTAAAAAATTGGCCTGCTGAAAGCAGAAATGGAAAGTTGACACTAATGAGATAATGCTTGAGCCTTGAGTAAATATTATAATCTGATGTAACTGACCTCAGTAGAAGATGCTGTAATGTTTTGCATTGGTTGTGGCAAAATCCACTGCCAGAGATTGTTTTGCTTCAAAAGGGCAATTCTCAGACGTGTATCTATGCTAATCACTTCTTGTTTGATAAGGTGTCCCAATGAAAGTCTTAGATGTACATCTGGCACCAATTTAACAACTTAAGAAGGTGAAAAGAAAACTGATGGGTAGTAAGAAGTTTTTAAAATTGTTAGCCTAGTTGCAGGTATACTGTAATTTGTGAAAATCAAATTTAGAAAAACACTATTTAATACCACCTATCATTTTTCTGATTATTATTAAGCTTGTGAAATTGGTCCCTGGTAGGACTGCCATCATGTAATCCTTCATGCAGTCATCATCATATCCATTACTCATTGCTCCAGTGAAGTTCACATGCTGTGAACTGTTTGTGTTGATGTGGAAGCATGTCTCCATGTGATAAAGTGTTATTGTGTTTTCTTTTTTGGGGCATGGACATTGTGCAATGTTGTCAGTGCTGGTGACCCCCTTGATTATGTGGAGTAACAGCAAAAGTGATATTATGAACCACTTTGATGGTACAATCATTTTTTGTATTTGGGTGAAAAATTTGATATTATATCAATTATACCATCTTTGCTAGTATTTTATCAACTAGTAGTACTGAATATATAAATTTCATTTATTCAGTCAATCAGTCAAGGGTTCAGTGGTTGTCTAGGTCTACATTTTCATTTGTCTCCCATCCCAAGTATGGGTGTACAAATGTGTGTATTTATTCATACATAACTGGGCTGAGTGATGAGGGGCTACAAATGTACCTAGTTAAAATAAATCATTTTTGAAACTGCTTTTAAAGCTCACACATATGGTTATGGGTCAACATATACAGGCATAAATATCAGATATGTGGCAGTACTCTGTCATGATAATAAATAGATAGCCATAGAATGGCTGATAAACCATGAGATCACATTGTAAATTTCTTCAAAAAAATCCACTTTTATGTCGATTTGTCACAAGGACGTAGCCAGGGGGGGGGGCGGGGGGGCGGCCGCCCCCCCCTTCCCGGGCCGGACCAAAAAATGTGCCAGAAATGGCACTTTCAGACGACGATTTTGTCGACAGTTTGAAAAATTTTTGCGCGCAAGCGCGCATTCTCCCTTCACAACATATCTTTTTGGCTGACCAGTCTCCGCGGCCTCAAAGCCAGTGAAAATGGACTCAATTTCTGTCCATGTCGCTGTATATGCCTGTAAAATACAGCCGTATACTGCTGTTTTGGCGCCAATGCCAACGCCAGTGGCGCCATGGCGTGGCGCCTACGAATGGCGCCAGCGCCATGGCGCCATTCCCCTACAACAGGGGTAAAATTTTAGGGGGGGGGGGCGCCGCCCCTCCCGTTCGCCGGGCTCCGTATACAATCCGCCCCCCCCGCTCAAAAATCCTGGCTACGTCCCTGATTTGTCATGTATATTGCCTTTCATCGAACATTCATTAATTCAAGTGAAGTTGACATGAAATAGTACATCGAGAGTCCACCAATGTCAATTTGTACGTGAAATTGCATGTTAGCCGAAATGACCAAGTACTAAACATTTCATCTGTTGTTCAAATAAAAATGGTTTTGGTTAGGGTTTTAACGATATATCGTATCGAATATCGGATATCGACCATTTTTTAATATCGAATATCGAATATCGATATTGAAAATTTTGAAAAAATATCGAATATCGATATCGAAAATTTTGAAAAAATATCGAATATCGATATCGAATATCGACCATTTTTTCGATATGTCGAACCTGTATTGTGTCCCCAAATTTACTTTTCATTTTCATTTTGAGATGTTTATGGTTGATCTGATGTGCTTATAGTATTGTATTTGACTAGCAGGATTCTCTCCGACCTTCGGTCGGGTTTTGTGGTTCTCTACAATTAATACCATTGGAGAAAATATGATACTTTAGTTAAGTTTGCCCACATGCTAGGCATGTGTTTTGAAATGCGGTATGTAATCTACCAACAATAACAAGACCAATACCAAAGATGCAATGTTTTGGAATGGATTTTTGTAAACTTCTGTAAAATGGTTGGGCATGAAACTCGGTAGTAAAATGTAGACAGTTTGCGATTTGGTATGATGGTGTGCAGTGTGCAATCTGTGTGGTATAGGTTTTGTGATATGATAGTGTGGTTTTTGCAAGGTGTCAAACTTTGTTGTAATCTTCAATTGGTTACATTTGTGCTTTGCTGTTCTTTTTGTGTTTGTAAATCCTTGTGGTATAAATTGTAGAGAACCACAAAACCCAACTGAAGGTTGGAGAGAATCCTGCTATAGGTACCCACTACTCAGAGGCTTGCAAAAACTGACACCCCAATGGGGACCCCCCTCCAAATGGCACCCCCTGGGGAACCTCCCAAAAGTGGCACCCCCTGGGAACCGCCCAAAAATGGGACCCCCTAGGGCCCCACAAATATGGCACCCCCTGAGGACCACCAGAAAATGGCACCCCTTAGGGCCCCCCCAAAAATGGCACCCCCTTGGGACCCCATAAAAATAGCACCCCCTGGGGACCCCCCAAACATGGCACCCCCTAGGAACCCCCACAAAAATGGCACCCCCTGGGGACCCACCCAAAGTTGGCTCCCCCTGGGGACTCTCCAAAAATGGCACCCCCCTGGGGACCCTGTGCATTCTGTGTGGTATAGGTTTTGTGATATGATAGTGTGGTTTTTGCAAGGTGTCAAACTTTGTTGTAATCTTCAATTGGTTACATTTGTGCTTTGCTGTTCTTTTTGTGTTTGTAAATCCTTGTGGTATAAATTGTAGAGAACCACAAAACCCAACTGAAGGTTGGAGAGAATCCTGCTATAGGTACCCACTACTCAGAGGCTTGCAAAAACTGACACCCCAATGGGGACCCCCCTCCAAATGGCACCCCCTGGGGAACCTCCCAAAAGTGGCACCCCCTGGGAACCGCCCAAAAATGGGACCCCCTAGGGCCCCACAAACATGGCACCCCCTGAGGACCAGCAAAAAATGGCACCCCTTAGGGACCCCCCAAAAATGGCACCCCTTAGGGACCCCCCAAAAATAGCACCCCTGGGGACCCCCAAACATGGCACCCCCTAGGAACCCCCACAAAAATGGCACCCCCTGGGGACCCACCCAAAGTTGGCTCCCCCTGGTGACTCTACAAAACCCAACTGAAGGTTGGAGAGAATCCTGCTTTAGGTACCCACTTCTCAGAGGCTTGCAAAAACTGACACCCCAATGGGGACCCCCCTCCAAATGGCACCCCCTGGGGAACCCCCCAAAAGTGGCACCCCCTGGGAACTGCCCAAAAATGGGACCCCCTAGGGCCCCACAAATATGGCACCCCCTGAGGACCACCAGAAAATGGCACCCCTTAGGGACCCCCTAAAAATGGCACCCCCTTGGGACCCCCCAAAAATAGCACCCCCTGGGGACCCCCCAAACATGGCACCCCCTAGGAACCCCCACAAAAATGGCACCCCCCTGGGGACCCACCCAAAGTTGGCTCCCCCTGGGGACTCTCCAAAAATGGCACCCCCCTGGGGACCCCCCCTCAAAATGGCACCCCATATGGACCCCCCCCCGCAAAAAAAAATATAGCACCCCCCTGAGGACCACCAAAAAATGGCACCCCTGGGGACCACCCAAAAAATGGCATCCCATGTGGACCCCCTTGAAATGGCACCCCCATATGTACCTCCAGAAAATGGCACCCCCTGGAGACCCCCCAAAAATGGCACCCCATGGGGACCCCCTCTAAATCCTGTAAACACAGCCCCTAGTTTGGAAACTCCTGTAAACTCAGCCCCTAATTTGGAAAATGGTATGAATATTTCAAAAAATCACTATCATCAATCCACAAATGCATCAATTCACAATTTTCAATTTTTTAGCCCCAGGGGTTAGACTTAAAAAGTTATGGTAATGTAGAGTAGAAATGGAGTGCACATCTCAAATCAGTGCAATAAAAAACCCACAAATGCATCATTTCACAAATTGAAAGTTTTTGTGCCCAGGGGTTCATTATCAGGGTTTTAGTAATGTGGTGTCAAAATGGAGTGCATATTTGAAATCGCTACAATCAGAAACCCACAAACACATCATTTTATGATTTGAAAATTTTTGGCCCTGGGGGTTCATTTTCAGGGTTATGGTAATGTAGTGTCAAAATGAAGTGCATATTTCAAATCAAGGCAATCAAAAAGCCACAAATGCATCATTTCACAATTTCTAATTTATTAGCCCCATGGGTTCAATTAAAGGCTTACAGTAATGTAGAGTTGAAATTGAGTCATTTCAAATCAGTGCAATTAGAAACCTGCAAAATGCATCATTTCACAATAAGAAATTTTTGGGTCTAGGGGTTCAATTTCAGGGTTTTAGTAATGTAGTGTCAAAATGGAGTGCATATTTGAAATCGCTACAATCAGAAACCCACAAATGCATCATTTTATGATTTGAAAGTTTTTGGCTTAGGGGGTTCATTTTTATGGTTATGGTAATGTAGTGTGAAAATGAAGTGCATATTTCAAATGAGTGAAATCAGAAACCTGAAAATTTATGATTTCACAAATTGAAAGTTTTTGGCTCCAGAGGTTCATTTTCAGGGTTATGGTTATGTAGTTTTCAGGGTTTTGTAGTGTCAAAATGGATTGCATATTTCAAATCAGTGCAATTAGAAACCCACATCAAATCATTTCACAATTTCTAATTTTTTAAGCCCTGGGCATATTTGAAATTGCTACACTCAGAAACCCACAAATCCATCATTTTATGGTTTGAAAGTTTTTGGCCCAGGGGGTTCATTTTTAGGGTTATGGTAATGTAGTGTCAAAATGAAGTGCATATTTCAAATGAGTGCTTTCAGAAACCCGAAAATGCATCATTTCTCAAATTGAAAGTATTTGGCCCCATGGGTTCATTTTTAGGGTTATGGTAATGTAGTGTCAAAATGGAGTGCATATATCAAATTGGTGCAATCAGAGACCCAAATTTGAAATCAGTGCAATCAGAAACCCAAAAATGAATGATTTCACAAATTGAAAGTTTTTGGCTCCAGAGCTTCATTTTCAGGGTTATGGTTATGTAGTTTTCAGGGTTATGTAGTGTCAAAACAGAGTGCATATTTCAAATCAGTGCAATTAGAAACCCACATTGAATCATTTCACAATTTCTAATTTTTTAAGCCCTGGGCATATTTGAAATCGCTACACTCAGAAACCCACAAATCCATCATTTTATGGTTTGAAAGTTTTTGGCCCAGGGGGTTCATTTTAGGGTTATGGTAATGTAGTGTCAAAATGAAGTGCATATTTCAAATGAGTGCTATCAGAAACCCAAAAATGCATCATTTCTCAAATTGAAAGTATTTGGCCCCATGGGTTCATTTTTAGGGTTATGGTAATGTAGTGTCAAAATGGAGTGCATATATCAAATTGGTGCAATCAGAGACCCAAATTTGAAATCAGTGCAATCAGAAACCCAAAAATGAATGATTTCACAAATTGAAAGTTTTTGGCTCCAGAGGTTCATTTTCAGGGTTATGGTTATGTAGTTTTCAGGGTTATGTAGTGTCAAAACAGAGTGCATATTTCAAATCAGTGCAATTAGAAACCCACATTGAATCATTTCACAATTTCTAATTTTTTAAGCCCTGGGCATATTTGAAATCGCTACACTCAGAAACCCACAAATCCATCATTTTATGGTTTGAAAGTTTTTGGCCCAGGGGGTTCATTTTAGGGTTATGGTTATGTAGTGTCAAAATGAAGTGCATATTTCAAATGAGTGCAATCAGAAACCCGAAAATGCATCATTTCTCAAATTGAAAGTATTTAACCCCATGGGTCCATTTTGAGGGTTATGGTAATGTAGTGTCAAAATGGAGTGCATGTATCAAATCAGTGCAATCAGAAACCCAAATTTGAAATCAGTGCAATCAGAAACCCAAAAATGCATCATTTCACAAATTGAAAGTTTTTGGCCCCAGTGGTTCATTTTCAGGGTTATGGTAATGTAGTGTCAAAATGAAGTGCATATTTCAAATGAGTGCAATCAGAAACCGAAAAATGCATCATTTCTCAAATTGAAAGTATTTGGCCCCATGGGTTCATTAACGGGTTATGGTAATGTAGTGTCAATGGAGTGCATATATCAAATCAGTGCAATCAGAAACCTAAATTTGAAATCAGTGCAATCAGAAACCCAAAATTGCATCATTTCACAAATTGAAAGTTTTTGGCCCCATGGGTTCATTAACGGGTTATGGTAATGTAGTGTCAATGGAGTGCATATATCAAATCAGTGCAATCAGAAACCTAAATTTGAAATCAGTGCAATCAGAAACCCAAAATTGCATCATTTCACAAATTGAAAGTTTTTGGCCCCAGTGGTTCATTTTCAGGGTTATGGTAATGTAGTGTCAAAATGGAGTGCATTATATATCAAATCAGTGCAATTAGAAACCCACAATGCATCATTTCACAATTTGAAAGTTTTGGCCCCATTTTGGGTTCAATTTCAGGGTTATTGTAATGTACTGTCAGAATGGAGTGCATATTTCAAATCATTGTAATCAGTAACCCACAAATGCATTATATCACAATTTATATTTTTTAGCCCCGGGGGCCTCACTTAAGGATTATGGTAATGTTATTGTTAACTCCCATAAACTCAGCCCCTAATTTGGCAAACACCCATCAACTCAACTCCCATAAACTCGGCCTCTAATTTGTGAACTTGTGTCAACAGCCCCTTATTTTTAAACTTCTGTCAACTCAACCCTAATTTATAAACACCCATCAACTCAACCCTCAATTGTAAACTCAGCCCCTAAAAACTCAAGTCAACCCCCTATACATGTGCAATTGCATTCTTGGGAAGCAACTTTGCCATCTACTAACCCTGTTTGTCAAGATTGTGGATCGTGTTTGTAAAGGGCATTTGTACTAATAAATAGTGACTGCATTGTGTGCAAAAACACACACGAATTGGGCACAATGAGGCCTGTGATTGTGCGTCCTATCTTTTACATTAGGCATACCTAGCACGCAATTCTTTCACAATTGTATATGTTTTGATGAGTAAAAGTACAGTATTTATAATGTCATTGTTGTTGGAGTGCTAAATATGAGGCCAGAAAACGCTGATATACTTTTTTTTGCAATGTGCCCTTAAGCAATTAAGTTAGGATGAACTGTAATATCTACCAATTGTTATTTGTCTGATACACTTTGATTCATCATGTTTTTCTTCTATTTTCTACCATTGAGTGATGTAAAGCTTGTTAAAATCACTTGCACCATTCAAATTTCAGTAAAGAGATGATTAAACATGTGTGCAACCACATGAAAATACAATATGCCACTTGAAATATGCCTTGCTATACCAAAAGCATATCGCAATATCGAATATCGAAAATATCGAAATATCGAATATCGACCATTTTTCAATATCGAATATCGAATATCGATATCGAGGTTCCATATCGTATCGATATCGAATATCGAGTTTCAGAAAAAAATATCGAATATCGAATATCGATATCGATAAGTCATATCGTTTGAACCCTAGTTTTGGTGCTCTCATTTTAAAAAATATTAAAAAGGTCAGCCATCACTAATGGCGACTGTCCAATCGGGGCGTTGGTATAGATGAAAAATCTCATCTATTTCTGAAATGAAAATATAGATGAAAAATGGGGGGAGGCAAGCCATGAAAACAGCCAAGATAATTATTTATCATCTAATGCCATCTATGGCAACTGATTAATTGTAAGCGGGGTTTTTTCTCAAACATAAATGCAATATGCACGCAATTTTGTCTGCTGGACTAGGCACATTTGTATGTTAAACATACGTGTTAACTGGTGTAGTAATCCAATCAAATACTACATTGGGAACACTTAATTGTACCTGGTAATAATAAGGTAATGACTTTTTTGGCATTAGGACATTAATCATAAACATTAGACATTTTTCTGCATGTATTAGGTTGTAAACTAAATAACCTTAATTTTTTGCGATTTCACATTCATGCGTCCCATTCTGTTGTACATTGGCAGATATTAATGCCGTTCGATATGTTGGGGTTTGGAGTTGGGGCTATGACGAAATCTTTTTATTTTCTCGAATAATCCCCCAGTCCCGAGATAAGGAGGGTCTATAAAAGGTGCTCATTTTGAATGGCCGATCTGGACGTTCACTTTGAAGCTCCATAAATCGGCCATTTCTGGGCCGATTTGACTCGATTAACACTTAAAATGATCGGTAAAACCCACAGATTCCATTTTTATGGTCGGATTAGTTATGTTTGAATTTCGTATGCTGATTTGACCCGGTTTTTCAACACAAGAAATTTGTCTTTCTGACCATGCTATTATAAACTTTAGATAAAAAGAATTCATCTGACGCAAATTTTTTTCAATACCGTATTTCCTCGAAATACCCCCGGGGGGTTTATTGTTTCAGAGTGAGAATTTTGAGGGGGGGTAAAACGAGGGGGGGGGGGTATTTCGAGGGGGGGGTTTATTATTTCGCCAGAAATTTTTTGAAATCCCAGTACTAAAATGTCGTCTGAAACGTACGCAGACGTCGAAAAATGCAACAAAAATCGCCATTGATAAGACTCTAAAGACATTTATAAGTGTGTAGACGTACAAACACTGTTCTCACATAACAGAGTCATCGTTTTTAACGTGTGTTCTGCATTGTCGGGATGACAAACCGCAGCCTTTGTCATTTACGTACTCTATACACTAAATTTGGGGGGGGGGGTATTTCGAGGGGGGGGTTTATAAGTTCATAGTGTCCATTTTGAGGGGGGGTATTTCGAGGAAATACGGTATCTCTTTCCAATCAAACGTTATAGCACTTAGAACTTAAGCCTCCTAACTATAGAAAGAGGTAACCGCATTAAGCGGCAGGAATGCAACTTCTCCATATCCATATCCTTGACGCATCTCCGATGGGAGAAGATTTGCTTAACTTACATCACTAATCCGACCAAAAAAATTGAATCCACAAGTTTTACTGATCATTTTAAGCATTGATCGACCCAAATCAGCCCAGAAATGGCTGATGTATGGAGCTTCAAAGATCCGTCCAACGCCCAGATCGGCCATTCAAAATGAGCACCTTTTTATAGACCCCCTTATCTCAGGACTGGGGGATTATTCGAGGAAACCATTTTTTTTCGTTATAGCCTTAACCTCAAACCCCAACATACTAGAACGGCATCTACCGTATTACCTCGAATTATCCCCCCTTGAATTAACCCCCCCCCCTCGAATTAACCCCCCCCTCAAAATCGGCTGGGGAAATAATAAACCCCCCCTCGAAATACCCCCCCCCTTCGGAATAATGTACGTCGTGTACATAATAAATATGTCATGTATGCAATGTACATGATGTATATTACTGTTTATTTGTATTGCAGCTACACATGGACATGTTTGTGTAGCTAATCTACGTTTTTATGTCCAAATATATCTTGTTTGGACACATTTAATACCTGTTTTGGGCATGCAAATGCCTAGAATTTACTACGATCCTTATGAAAAGTTCTGACGATATAATAAGACCCCCCCTCGAATAAACCCCCCCCCCCTCGAATTAACCCCCCCTAAAATTTTGCTGGCGAAATAATAAACCCCCATGGGGGTATTTCGATGTAATACGGTATATCCGCCAATGTACAACAGAATGGGACGCATGAATGTGAAATCGAAAAAAATTAAGGTTATTTAGTTTACAACCTAATACAATATAGGAGGAGAGTGTTATAGAAAACCTCTTATAAATATCGGTAATCTAAAAAAATATTTATAAATACCTTACTTGCTTAAATAACTCATCTCCTTGTATAATTCCCCCCTGTTAGATGAGTGAGTAGAAAAATGATCCCTCCTTTAGGCATACCGTATTTCCGCGAAATACCCCCCCTCGAAATACCCCCCCTCCCCCTCGAAATACT
>CAXIWS010000599.1:0-27455 GCA_964036195.1 Sphaerolaimus hirsutus | reverse complement strand
TTGTGTTGATTTCAACCGCTGAATTTTTTTATGGTATCGAAAACAGTACTAGGTATTTTGTTTCCCAAAAATTAAATTTCAAAACATTTGATTCGAATGTCGTTACCTTTGTCAGTTATCTTAGAGTGAAATTCACCGTTTCGCCACAAACTCACCTTTATTTTTGGACATTTGCCAGCAGTCTCACTGAAAGTTCGTTTTATTTCATTCTCAGTGATGATGATGGTTTTCAAGATTGCTTTTTTAAGGTTTCTCCGTGCAAACTAGCGATTTCGGGGACACAAATATTTGGCCAAAGTGTCACTCCCACACTGTGTCACACCCTGTAAAGCGGGAATTAGAGCTCAGCGTCGATTCGACCTGAGCTCTAATTCCGGCCTAAAAGGTGCCAAATTTTAGAAGGTGGCTGCCACCCCCCCCTCCCATTCACCAGACTCTGTATGCCATCCCACTCAAAAATCATCGATGAGTCCCTATTCTTCCCCACTTTCTGCTTTCTGACAAAATTTCTGTTTTTCTGCTTCATTTTCCATTTTCCAGCTCAACTACCTGTTTTCTGTTTCAGTCAAGTTTCTGCAAATTTTACTTTTCTGTCTTCTGTTTATGTGGCAATGTTGCTTTCTGTCCTCCAGGATTTTGTTTTCCATTTTTCGGCAGGTGCAAAAAGTTCTGTTTCTGTTTCCAGCAAGTGTTAAAAGTTTTCAATTTGGGAATAAATTTTATTTGACACCCTAGTTGTAGACAAAAGGTTGTGGGTTGACCGTTTTTTTATGATTTGGTCGAACGGAATGTGCCCATTCAGACTAGAATGTGAGGCATAAATAAATATTAGGAATTTAGTCAAACAACATTATTGTAGTGTTTCATGTCCGCCGAGTTTACTAACACATTTTTATTTTGCAGATATTGGAAT
This sequence comes from Sphaerolaimus hirsutus, assembly GCA_964036195.1. Lineage (NCBI taxonomy): Eukaryota > Metazoa > Nematoda > Chromadorea > Monhysterida > Sphaerolaimidae > Sphaerolaimus > Sphaerolaimus hirsutus. The sequence continues at coordinate 26,542 of CAXIWS010000599.1, read as the reverse complement.
TTTACTAGAATGGACTCACAATTTTACTAGAATGGAGTTCATTTAAGTTCGATTTGATGCAATTCAATATGCCTTTATAAACACCTTCCCGGACAAGTTCACCACCCATTTTTTATTTCACTTCGAATGCAATATCTCCGTCCATGGGGGTGTTATAAGGCTGAAACTTTGTATATATAAAGTTGTAAGACCCCCTAACTCCCCAACAATGGGGGGAGGTGCGGCGACTCACTACAGGGTTGGTCGCCCTATATGCAACAATTGTTTGTGGCATTTTTGGTGTCTCAAGCAAGTTCACCACCCACTTGATTAGCTACACTTTGAAGGCTATATCTCCAGCTGTGACGGCGGTAAAAAGCTGAAATTTGGGGGATGTCTTGCCAACAACCCCCCTCACAATACACCAGTGGGGCGGCTTCGACAACCCACTAAAGCATGGGTCACTGCATATAAAGTTGATAATCTTTTCAAGAACAGCCCAAGTGTTCCAAACAAGTTCGCCACCCAACTGCATTATAAAAAAATGTTGTGACAACATACCTGATATAACATTGAATCAGATTTTAACCCTAGGTCTGCTCATTAAAATTTTTTCAGTGGGACACCCACACTGTCCCATAAACAGCAGACTGAAAATTTCACTTTAAACCAATTTTTTGTATCACACTTAAAAAGTTGGTTTACAAAGTTCACTAGAGGAGGGTCTAAGGTTAAAAGTTATGTAAACAACATAACCTCTAAAATGCTTCCATAAAGAAATTTATTTGGGGTGAATGAAAAAGTGAAAATTTTGTCAAATTTTGTTCCTGAAATGACATCATTTTGACATCATAGAATTCACCCCAAGTAAATTTCCTTATGGAGGCATTTTAGAGGTGATGTTGTTCACATAACTTTGAACCTTAGACCATTCTCTAGTGAACTTTGTAAGTGTGAAACAAAAAAATGGTTTAAAGTGAAATTTTCATTCTACCATTTATGTGACAGGGTGGGTGCCCTACTGAAAAAAACTTTTTGTGGCTGAAATAGTGTTCCAACCCGATTCAGTTTTATATTATGTTGTTATGTTGTATGGTATGTTAGGTATGTTGTTGCAACATTTTTTAATGCAGTTGGGTGATGAACTTGTTTTGGGACACTTGGGTTGTTTTTAGAAAATGGTCAACTTTATATGGAGTGACCCATGCTTAAATGGGTCATTGGCAGCCGCCCCACTGGTGTATCGTGAGGGGGGTTGTTGGTAAGACATCCCCCAAATTTCAGCTTTATACCGCCATCACAGCTGGATATATGGCTCTCGTAGTGTAGCCAATCCAGTGGGTGGTGAACTTGTTTGGGACACCAAAAACGCCAAAAAAATTTTTGCATATAGGGCAACCCACCCTGTAGTGAGTCGCCGCACCTCCCCCATTGTTAGGGAGTAGAGGGGTCTTACAACTTTATATATATATACAAAGTTTCAGCTTTAAAACACCATCATGGACGGAGATATTGCATTCGAAGTGAAATAAAAAAATGGGTGGTGAACTTGTCCGGGAAGGTGTTTATAGAAATAGTGCATACCTATTTTTGTTTTACAATAAAAATTTCTGACAGGAAAAAATGCAGGCAAGCTGCTGCTCTTGCCCGCTGAATATTATAATGTAAAACAATGCAATATCGCTATCAATAGCGTACTTTGGAATATAAATTTTACACAAAAATGCTATTAATCAAATGATATTGTTGAATATAAATATCACACTGTTTCTTTATGCACCGCAGATGCAGAGTGCAGAATAAATTGATATGTGCATAAATATGTGTACTGTGTAGGGAATTTCTTCAAATCATTTTTTTAAACGTTGTTAAATAAAATGCACTTCAATTAAACAAAATTAAATATAAAACATTTTAAATAGCAGTCAAAATTTTTAGTATTGGTTTACTAGGTATTTCTGCATATAATTTCAAATACAGGTTAATATTGCAGGTTGTTTTCATAGGTATTGTTGTATTTTTAGTGACAAACCTTCCATTTCTGTATTTTACCATGCAATAACAAGAGTTGATATGTTTAGTAAATATATAAGGTCAGCAGATGTGATTCTGAAGTAAATATGAAACGTTTTTCTCAATGTATTAATCTTCTCTTCTAAGTTCACTAGAGCACTGTTCTGTGTCCAAATTCACTTGAAGTCATTAATGTTCACTAAATGGTGATAAATGCACCAAGTTAACATGGAAGTTTTGTAGACCACTTGAAATCTTTACCGTTAAAAGGCTCTACAGATATTATAATTATGTTCTCAATCGTTATGACAATACATTATAAATTATCTTATATGTTTAATCATAACTATCTTAGTTTTGAGAAGAAGAAAAGAAAAAACGAAAAAAACTGCCATGAATGAAAAAAGTTTTTTTCATTCCCTACTCAAGATTTTATTTAGAAAAACAATATTCCCCGTGATAATTATTTGAACATCTGGTGTGAAGTTTTGTCCTTTATAATGCGCTGGTCCACCGTTGGTGCAATCACATGCTATAAACATTAGTACCCAAAATATCTGCACACACATTTGGAAACATGAAGCTGTGGTGTGTCTTCCTTGTTCTGGCCATACTGGTAAGCAGCAGCAAGTATTTCAATGTCTTTTTATCAGCTGGAATGCAAACTAAGCAGAATGTGGCACATCGCATTTGAACAGGTCTTCAGCCAATGCACATGCCAGAGCAACCGAGGTGCCAGAAACAACCAAGGTGGCTCCAATGGGCAAAATGACAATGAAGACAATGACAACGACAACGACCAGGAAGGTGGCAATGGCAACCAAGGCAACCCCGACCAGCAAGGTGGAAATGGCAACCAAGGCAACCCCGACCAGCAAGGTGGAAATGGCAACCAAGACAACCCTGACCAGCAAGGTGGAAATGGCAACCAAGACAACCCTGACCAGCAAGGTGGCAATGGCAACCAAGGAGCTGCCAATGGAGAGCGTGGTAAACTATCTACCTCTATACCTGTTTACCATATTTTGTGCCTGTTTTTTGGATAACCAAAAAATGTGTGAAAGTCTGTAATCTGCAAAATCTGGGATAATTTAAAAAGGACAAAGAATGTAGAAGTGGTCAAGGATCTGAAACAAGCACTTTGTGTAGAAGTCTCCAATGGGGTGGGGGTGGGAGGATGGGCAACTCTCCCCAAATCAGCTGTCTACTGTATTTCCTTGAATTACCCCCTCCCCTCGAAACCCCCCCCCAAATTGAGTGTAAACAGAACGTACATCACAAAAGACGACGTTTGTGATTCAGGCAATGCAGAACACATGTTATAACAATGACTGTGTGACGTTAGAACAGGGTTCATACCATCTACCGTATTTCCTCGAAATACCCCCCGGGGGTTTATTTTTTCAGAGTGAAAATTTTGAGCAAAAAACGTGAAAAATGCAACAATAACCACCATTTATAAGTTTTTACAGCCTTATATAAGAATGTAGATGGTATAAACGATGTTCTAATGTAACACAGTAAGTGTTTTGAACATCTGTTAAACTCGGCGGACATGAAACGAATCAGCGATTCGGCCCTCCGTTACCAATGACAAATGTTTTTTAATTCGAACTTGTATGGACGGATTCCATTCGGTTCACGATAAATTTGACTCAATCCGACTTTTTATGCGAGAACGATGTGAATTTGATAGACAAATCGTTATAGAAAGTCGGATTGTTAGGTCTTAGGTAAGATCTTATCGTTGCAGTCCCGACAAATTCATTCAAAAAATTACGTATGAACTTACCTTACCGCTGCGTCCAAGTTACTGTTGCGTTTTATACGAACGAAGTAAAAGACGCATGATTTCCATTCGCGTCAAAGATAATGACCGCAGAATGCAATTAAGTCAACACAAGTGTCAACTCGTGTGTGGGCTACCATTAGCGACCAATTGCGGTCGCTTAATCGCATTCCGCAGTCATTTTTGTTGCCGCTGACGGAAATCCTGCGTCTTTCATACTTGGTAACATTCTCGCAAACGGTAACTTGGACGTGTGCCAACTAAGAATATACGCAGTTGTACGAAAATTCCTTAGACCATTGACTTCTATAATGTCCGTCGAGTTTATGCATTTCCCAGACCACAAATTCATAGTGTCCATTTTGAGGGGGGATTTCGAGGAAATATGGTACCTACTTAAATATATATTTAAGTAGAGAAACACTTATTCTTGTCGATTATTGTTGCATTTTTCTATGTCTGCGTACCTTACAAACAACTGATTAGTACTGGGATTTAAACAAATTTCTGGCGAAATAATTACCCCCCCCCCCTCGAATTACCCCTACCCCCCTCGAATTACCCCCCCCCCTCGAAATACCCCCTCAAAATTCTCACTCTGAAAAAATAAACCCCTGAGAGTATTTGGAAGAAATACGGTATCTATCCAGGCAGCTGCTCAGCTATCTATCTACCCAAGCTAGCAATCTATATAGCCCTACCCCCCCCCCCCAGAAAAATTGTCATCTATATGTCCAACTCTGAAGTAGTGATAGAAAAGGCACTGGGAAATATGGCACCGCACTGCATCGGCACCAGTGCCATTTTAAAAAAAGTAGCACTGGCACCCTGGGGCACCAGCTGGCTACCGATGCTAGCACCAAAGGGACCGCACCTGATTGGAGCTTCCACAATGTTTATCATGTATTTTCACATAGGCAGCACCTTCAGAACTGCATATTTCCATGAATTCTCTACTGATTTTGATCATGTCAAATGATCAGAATGATGTGGCAATCATTTTATGAAGCAATTAGAATTATTACAAATGATAGCTCAAATATTTAATATGCTCCAATATACTAGTCATTGGTCACTATTATCTACTGACTGGGTTGGATGTTGTACTGAAAATGTTACTGACATAAATGTTCATAAACTGACAAAAAATTATGAACAAAATGACAAAACAAATGTAATATTTAAATGTAATATTTATTTAATATGAAAACAGCACAATTTTTGGTTCCTCTTCAGGAGGGTATGGCAGATTTCAAAGTATATTGTGATGGGATGTTTTTTTCCAAAATAGACTAAAACCATTTGGGTATATTGCTGCTCTTGTAAATATGAATAAGCGCATGCTGTGGACATCATTTTACACCCTAATGAAGACTCCGCTGGTGCCTTTCCTGGCGCCTTTTACTTTGGCCCTGGTGCTGGCACCTTTGGCACCATCAAAAAAGGGCACTGCACCACACCACACCCGCACTGGTGCTATTCTTTAAAAAATGGCACCGGCACCGGCAGGGCACCCAAAAAGGGGCACCACACCACACCATCACCGATGCTGGTGCCATTCGTTGCCCAGCACTGTTGTCAAAATCCTGGATCTTCATTAGTCATTAACAACAGAACTACCTATTTTTTTCATATTCATCATGAAATATGACTCTTTTGTGCATGTACTTGTGCATTTGTATACATATCATTCAGAGTTTGCACCTAAAGCACATATTTAATCCAAATCTTTGGTCAGGTGGCTGCAGGGACTACGCAAACTGGTGCGCCCCCAAGTACAAGTCGTTCTGCAAGCCAGGCAAACACGCATGGGAGTGGTGCAAGAAGATGTGCGGCAGATGCTAAGATGTGTACCCCCATCTAGCTGACTTTGGTGATGAATTACATGCTATTGTCAAATTGTCCTAATGTCATGCTGATGATTTCTGTCCATGATTGTATTTTGTTTTGATGCATGGTTATTCAAATGTTCGTCAGTAGACAATAGGAAAGTGATACTGATTGTAAGCAGTTGTTACAAGTACTGAACTTTTCAAAATGATGTGTAGAGGTGAATACCTTCATCTTTGCTCAGAAATGCATGGGTAAAGTACTTTTTTATCCAGTACGGTAAAAGTATTCTTTTATTCATGGAAGTGTAAAATGTATTATTATCTTGGTACTTGCATAAATATGTCTGCAAGTATTCTTCTAGGTCATTTTTGGCATATAGGTATGAAATTCAGTAGAAATTTTCCAACAAGAGAATGAATTCATTTCACTGAGTGTAAACAATGCAAATTTTTACAGGGGATAACATTTTAATTGAAACATGACAAATTTGTGTGTGACTGTACATAACAAGTCACAAAATTGGCAGGGTACAATTGGGAGGGTACAATAGGGAGGGTACAATTGGGAGGGTACAATTGGCAGGGTAAAATTCAGAGGGTAAAATTGGGAGGGTAATTGGGAGGGCAATTGGGAGGGTAAAATTGGGAGGGTAATTGGAAGGATAAAATTGGGAGGGTAATTGGGAGGGTAATTGGGAGGGCAATTGTGAGGGTAATTGGGTGGGTAAAATTGGGAGGGTAAAATTGGGAGGGTAATTGGGAGGGTAAAATTGGGAGGGTAAAGTTGGGAGGGTAAAATTGGGAGGGTAATTGGGAGGGCAATTGGGAGGGTAAAATTGGGAGGGTAATTGGGAGGGCAATTGGGAGGGTAATTGGGTGGGTAAAATTGGGATCACGCATTTTTTCGTGATGTGTGTGGTAGCGCTGGCATGCTTGGTGAAGCGTTCGGGAAGTGTTGGCGTGAAGACACTTCCCGACACTTCACCGCGCATCCACACACCCATTTTTTTGCTGTGAAAGTCACTACAGGTTACATTAGATGGTCAGTCACAGGGGGGGGGGGGGCTACAATTCCTCTAAAAAAAATTGTAAACAGATTACTTCTCCATTTGTTCAATCGGCACCACAACCCTGTAGGATCTCGGCTCGACCATGAATGTATCCAAAAGTTGCCACTGCGCCTGCCCTCGCCCAGTCTCATTCAAAGCTTGGATACCACTTGTTCGAGCCCAGTTTCCATTGTCATCCATTTTGTCCCCATCAAACCAATATAGAGTGTTGTCTAAAATAACCATGTATCCTCTCCGCCCAGTGGGCAGTCCCAGACCCTGTAAAATGCCCTGTAAAATGTCAAATGTCATGCAAAGTGTCAAAAGTCATGTAAAATGTCCTGTAAAATGTCAAATGTCATGCAAAGTTTCAAAAGTCTTGTAAAATGCCTGATAAATTGGCAAAGGTAAGTTTGACTTTTGACACTTTGCATGACATTTGACATTTTACAGGGCATTTTACAGGGTCTGTGACTGACACCAGGTCTCACCAAGGAGTAAGTTTCAGTATCCCACGCATTGGTTGTAGGATTGAACCTGTGTGAAAGTTACTAGCACAAATGGAGTTTCTACAGTTTTTTCATAGTACCAGATTTTTTCCGTGTAAACCACCCAGGTGTTATTCAGGGGTATTCTAGGTTTTGACCCTCTGGGGGGTTGGATGGATAGCAATCGGTAGCTGGAAATTATTCTGGGGGGTTTGGTGGGGTTCGCGCGGGTTCAATATATAATTAGGCTTTTTCAGTGTAGAACAAAGAAAAGGGGGAAAATCGCTAAACGTAGGGGAAAAATAGCTCAAAAAAGGTATATAAGAACATAAACGACTAAAAATAGTTCAAAATAGGCAGTTAGACACGTGAACTATCGATTATGGATGTGAAAATCTATAAAAAAAGTATGAAAATTAGCGATTTTGAGCAACAATATATTGAAGTAGATAGATAGATAGCCGAGCAGCCTCTAGGATAGGTAGATAGCTGGGCAGATTGGGGGTAACCCCCCAACCCCATTCCTATCCCTGGTGTTATACAAAATTAACACACTGTTCAGCAACGTTTTTCAAAAGTTGTATAACACCCAGGTGATAGATCAATGTGGTGTTTTAGATGGAAACTTCACAAAACAAGCAAAACAGCTAAATATGGAGTGTAAAAGTGCCTCTGCGCTTTCATTTTCTATGAGCATCCCTACATGTTTTTTTGTTCCCCGTGTGTAGCTAATTCGAAGGAAAAATGTGCTTGTCACAGAATTGAAAGTGTGGCGCCAGGCACAATATTCAGACAGTTCAAATTGAGTGGATGTTTTTTAACTGGATATAATGCTGTGTAACACCCTGGGTGTTGTGCACGGGGTTGGTTTACACAGAGAAATACAGTAAACTTACTTAATACAACTTTGGTACCCATCCCCACCACAAACTATCAACTGGCCTTTGTGCACTGCGCAGTTGGCATGTCTCCTGCTGTGTGGCAAGGATGGCTCATTTTGCCATGTCCACTCAGCGCCCATGGACTCCACACCTGAGATGTTGATACAGGCACAGGGGATTTTTTATTAGCATTAGTGGATCATGTCCTGTTACGAAAAAGAAAAAAACGCCCTAAATGAAAAAGAAAAAAACGCCCTAAATTTTTTCTTGACCTAAAGAGAGCTACCAGACTGCGGCGACTGTTTTGCGTGGTGTTGGTGGGTTTGCTTGTGTTCGACGAAGTTCTCAGACCATCATGGTCAAACGGTGATCGACTGACGACCCGAGGAAGTCACGTTGGGCTTCCGGAGGCGTTTTTCGTTCGCTTGGCATCGTGCCAAAAAGTCATCGCGACTTGCCAACAAGTGGCTTTTTTTAACGAGTTGTTCAGATCATGTCCTGTTACGTTACAAGAACGTTTCAACATGAACATTCTGCAACTCTTTACACCCCCGATGGGTGGCCATGCTCACACAAAGAGCTTTCGTGTTTACAAACCGTGCTCTCACGACTACGAACTTTTGGGTCAAACGATACTGTCGCGATGTCAAATTTTGGCAAGATGCCAAGTGTGCGTTTGGTGTCACGTATCCAAATCTTTTTCGCCGCATAAAAATAAAAATCGTCACGTACGTCGCAGCGTGGCAACGTGTCAACGTAGCGTCCAGGGGTCTCATGCTGGCGCGGTGATACGACTACACGATTTTCGTATCAGGATGGACAAACGACCGCCGGTAAGAACGTTTCTATTCAGATGTCTCTCTGGGGTTTTTGTAAGAGATGTGTTGCTGTCTGCATTCTCGAAATGCAAACTGATATTTGTCACACAGACACCGATACTGCCAGAAGTAGTTTCGGAGAGACGCTATCGCAGTCAAATCCAAATAGAAGCGATAGCAAAACGTGAAACCCAAAAGGAACGTAATCGAAGGGGTTACACATCACAGACGTTATCCGAGTCGGCGAACGCGCGTGTACAAAAGAGAGTGGATGATGCAATGGCGGACACTGGTTTATCAACATCCCCTATAACACATATGGACAGGAGTGCAGGTATGATGGCTTTTCAAATGTTGTATGCACTTGGTCAGAGTTGCTTCAATTTTCATACTCCCTGTTTGGTATGTGGCGAAATTTATTCAACATGTGACATAGGGAACAATTATAGAAAAAAATTTCCGAATTTTGTTGAAAGAAAAATAATACCGATTTTTGTCGAAAAAACCTGCGCTCTTAAAACAACAAACCAGTGCAATCATGTGATATCTTTGATACATAAGGTAGAACGTTCCTTCTCTTTTTGCAACGTTTTACAAAATCTGTTTTTTCAACGTTTTACAAAAACTTCTTTTTTCAACTATTTACAAAATCGTTCCATATATGTAATATGCCCCCCCAAAATGTATCTGTACCTAGCTACAGAGCTGATAATAGCAGTTATACGAACAAACGCATTTACAAATATCATTTCCACTGCGTACCCTCTTTTAGACCCGAATGTGGAGGAAGAACGTGTCGACACTCCTACCGGTGTAAGCGATGGCAATTTTTGCACAGACGGTGGAGTCAATTCTCGTGGCGCCGACGAAAACGCAGAAGAGATAGAAGACAATGACTGGTTTGCCAACCCAGGAGTTGGCTTCGAGCCAGATAAAGAAGCGGGAATTTTCCTCACAACTGGCTCATTGCAAATGAACGGGTCAATCAAACAAATCATGGATACAACCCATTGTGTAACTATAAATGATATGGGAGCGAAATTCAGTGAGTTTGGGATAATTCGAGCAATATTTTTGGGATACCAAAATTTGGAACATAAAAAATTAGCAATTAGAATTTTCAACGATGATTATTGTTTTATCGGGTCAGAACGCGTTACTTTCGATACTGTACTATTGAGTAAATGTAAATACTTAATTATACAGAACTTAAAATATGTATGGAGATTTTCTGGTGCCTGCAAGGCTATTTTTAACCGGTGTATATACTGTAAATCACCTATCATTTCCTATGTCCAAATTATTCTAAATAAAAAACACATTTTTTCAGACATTCCTGCGCAGCGTACGTATGACCCCTGGACGCCGATCAGTAGCCTTTTTAGCCACGACTCATTAGTCGATGGTTGTGAACTGCATCCATATGAGTTTGCCGACATTATGCACAAGCGTTTATCTGAACAGCCACTATCGACACCCAATGCACGCGAATTGGGTTATATTGCCAGTTTGGTGAGACATTTAGAGGGCGGTCAGATAAAACTGGCAGATGCACTAAAGAAAGTGAGTTACACACGGTTTTCAGTGATGTTAGGCGGGCCATCATTATCACCTCTGGAACGGGCTAGACATCATCATCAGATACTTAACATGTTTAAGTACATACAAAAATGTCAACTCGGGTTTATCGATTTTTGCATACGACCTTATCGACAACAGACTGGTTGGGGGGTGGAAAAGATGTGTGAAAAATGTAAATATGCAACCTCTAAATATTTTAATCTACTCAAAACTCAGGTCGAAGTTGCCAGCGCACACGTGAGCGGTGCGATACAAGATAAAATGCTTCGCTTGGACGGGACCGTCTCAAAATTGCAAGATTTGGTGACGCAACTGCAAGATGCAGTTAAAAGCACAAAATCGGTTGGTTTTTATTTCAGTTTGAAGCGCTCGGCAGTTTTATACAAATATCGGTGTGAATTGAGTGAAAACTACACTACAATGAATGAACACCAATCCATTGTATTGATTCCAATGTCCTGTAAAGCCACTCATTTGTATAATTCACGGACTCATGGCATAACAAATAGCTTGAACATCCTACATTTACAGAAAACTAATGATCATGCGTCAGTGCTCAATCGAATTCAGTCCGAGCTGAGCGAAATTTCAAAAGGTGGCGGTAAATCAATGGGTATGTCGCGACCAAATGTGATAACAGAATTGCCGCCGACACAAAAACGGCGCATAGTGTCTCGCACAGAAATTCAGACTACTGCAAAACGCCCGCGACATATGGGGAGCGTTCTAGAGGTGAGAATAATTGGGGGCGTTTTTCCGATGGTTTCTACGGTAACTTATAGAAATATACCGCGTAAAATTTGTTCTCAATACACTGAGATGCATAATACGGAAGATTTTAGACAAATATATGCCTGTAAATGTGTCAATACGAAGGAAACAGTCAGAACTTATGTAAACGAACAAATCATGTATTTCAGTTACAACGTTTTTAACAAAGATGCTTTCCAGACACCACGGACCCCGGCAATGAATGAAAAGGGACAACCCCTGGCGCCCGAAGTCCCAACTATTGTGCCCGGGACTAAAGGCAAAGACGTGGTGATCTCGCTTGAAGACCCGATGGACCCTTTCAGTGGCTACTATAATTGGAAAGTGAACATTGACGGCCATGTATTTGATTGCATATTGACGGCGATGATTTATGTGAGTTACACCTTGGAATGTGATCATGGGGTACTAAGTAGCATCTTCCGGCTTTTGAATATTACATATGAGACAAAATCTGTCATGGCAGATATCAAAAATAAACTGCTTTATCACTTCATTATTTTAAGATCACATAAATCAATCCAAAAATCGGTCTTAATACCAATTATATATACATACAAATGCGCTTTTTTACAGTCCGAAGCCACTGCTATGGGAATGGATACAGTGGCCGCGCTGGCAGTCAGTTTGAGCACTCTGTTCACGCAACACAATGGCACACAATGGTCGGCCGCTTTTCACGAATTTGCAAGAAACACGCGCCAGGTGTGGTCCCAGATCTTCAATCAGCTAACTGAATGGGAAAACAGTGGCATTGCTGTCGATCCAAGCGAAAAATGGTTCCGAATGGGTGACGGGCGTAACAGAGCCGGAGGGCTGTACAGTTCACTTGCCGAAGCGAAACAAACACCTGCCTATGAGATGCTGGCTGCCATTGTTCAAAATGTGGCGGAAAATATTGGAGGGTTTCGGTCAGTTACACTCTGTATACCGTTAAAGTCAAAATGTGCTGTGAGCACTAACAAACTTTGGGAATACCGGCTTTTAACATTAGATGTTAACTGGGACGTCTCACTGGGTAAACCTAGAAATGGTTTCATGGTGTCATCTAGCATTTTCACATCCTGTTTGCAGGCATTGGTCACTATCAATACCATACCAGTTAACATCAAAACCTGTGATGATAAGTGGGATGATATGTTGGCACTGCTTTCAGTTAACATCCACGGTGCTACTGTTGATAGAACATCTTCTAGTATAATAGTGTCAGAACATCTCACGCTATGTTTTGTGATGATCAACCCAATTAACATCAAATGTCAGAAATACATGTACCCAGTTAACATCAAATGTCAAGATAAGATAAATACTGTGCTAAATAGAAAAAAACAGTTGATCAGCCACTACTGTGATGATCTAATGAGCTACTCCTTACATCGTAAAATGGTCTCATGCAATAAGTATCATTCTTTCCTACTAAATAGTATTCAGGCCGTATTAGAAAACAATCGCGTTGAGATTAATTCAAATCACAAAGTTTTGTATTCAAGGGCAGCTATTGATAATTGTACTACATCTATTGTCATAATATTTTCTCTACCATTCAGACAACTACTTTGGAAGAGCAACTACACAAAATGCAATGGCGAATGGGTCTACACACCACGTGTGATTCACTGCTCCGGGTCAAAACCTGAATCTGGTTGGCGCGGCGCGTTGCAAAGTGGCGCCACAAAGGGAAATCTCACGGTGCGTCGGTGTGATTTTATATGTTTACAGCTTGAGTCAAGTCGATGTTGGCTAATATTTGAAGTATTTTTTGATAGAATTTTGACCACACCTCCACGTTACTTTACAAAAAGTTCAACAGAATGCCGGTGCTTCTATACGCCGTTGCTTTTTAAAAAACTGTGTCGTAAATCAATATTACCTCATGAAATTGACGAACCAGGACTACTCAATAATCACGTAGACAAATACACCCCTTTCCATACACAGTGTGCGCTGCAAACTGAAACCGGACAGTTTTTCCGAATGCCATACATGAACTTGTATGGTGAGGCGCTAATGCAAGTCAGGGAGACGATCACTGCTGAGACGGCGTTCAGCAAGACGAACGACTTCGGGGTGCTAGAAGACATCAAAGAACACAACATTTTTTCTGAGAATGAAGCCGACGGAAGATTTGATCCAATGGATCGCAGCGGCAAATTTGCACAAATACAGCGCCTTCTGCAAGCGACCAGCAGCTACAAACAAGAAGTACTTGATTTATCCTTCTTCTTGTTGAATACACCTTCTACAAATACAAACACATCATTTTTCACCTATACACTACAGGAGCAAACAAAGCAGCTGTTGCGCAACGGCGTCTACATCGACCCGACTACCGGTCAACGTTTAGCGCAACGTGGCAGAGGCAGGCAGCAAAATCGTGGCAATTCCGATGGAGCTAGAGGCGTATTCAGCCAAGCCGGTAGGGGCGTGAGCAGACCACCGCACGGTGGATTTCGTGGTATGAAACTTTTTTCACTGCTTATATGGTCTTTGGTAAACATTTGCTCCTACACTCAAGTAATCTTGGTAAATAGCCAAAACTCATTCAACGATAAAAGCATCGTAGAAAATTGCTGGAACAACTGCACTTTAAAACACATTTATACATTCGGCAATCATACATTTACTGAGCTAGAAATCAATCACGATTACAGGACAAAAATTTTTGCATACCCTCACTCAGGCCGTGGCGCAATGCCGCGCGGCGGGTTAGCCGGACTTCAACCGAGCAGTCAGGCACTTGAAATGGATGGGGCGCCCACGTCAGATTTGGGTGCGCCGATTTACAATATGGTTGACGACGACGACGCAGATGGTGCGCTTCAAATTGGTACGCTTGGTTTCGTAAGTGTGTACGTAAATATACAACGTTCCTACAACCAAAAATTGGATAATACAACTGTACCCATTAAAAATGTTCATTCCTATCACACATATATGGCAACTATCACTGAAACTAACATCACGTCATCATGTAATGCATGGTATTCAAAAATATACATCTACCCATTTAACATCACATTATCAGATGACTACCGGGATTTTTTGGTCATATTTATCCCACTTAACATCTTATACTTAGATGATAAGTGGGTTAGTATCTCAAATCAAACGACTATCAATGATAAAGTCTTTTATACCCTTGCTTATCATCCAGACACGAATCCGGCGGATTTGCAGCGTGGGGTGAATGGGATAACACATGCTGACAACTGTGGCTACTCGGTCGCGGAGAATGAAGCTCTTCAGTCCGATGGCGGCGCGCGCGGACTCACGACAGGTGAATATAAGTTTGTATTAAAATCATACAACACTACATCAAATGTTTATATGCTACTGTATCCTCGCGCAGTGCATGCGAACGGGGGCGGGACATCTTTGCTGACTACGTCTGGCGTCTCGACGACCTACGCCCAGGCAAGCACGGCTCAAGCTTTGCGTTTTTCTTCGAATCAAAGGACTTCTAATCCATCTCAGGTACGTCTGAAGAATCGAGAAATGCCAAGAGACGTATCAGCGCGCTCGTTTCGGGTTGGCCACCTAGAACGGGCCAATGTGCACAAATGTACCAAAGCGCTGACGAATTTTCTACAATCTTCGAAAGACCCGTTTGACAAGCAATTTGTAATCGATAAAAGCTTGGGCGGTTTTGGCATTTCCATGAGAGAGGTCTTTCGGAAATTGCACACGGGCATTGGCATGGGGCCACAGTGTGGTTACAAAACTGCCGACCATGCCGCAATGTGGCCGGATCTGCTCACTATCCCGGAAGACACAGCCTGTGATCCATATGCGTACTTTTTTTCGATTTTATTAGTTGGCGACTCAACTGCTTTCAGCTTGTCTAAAATGCTTTCACACGATTGTGCGCGCGTAGGTATCCCAGTCAATCTGTCAGGTTCCAAGGGTGTTTTTTCTGGAAGGCGCGCCAGTGCATTTTGTGCAGCCTTGGCTGACGCTAAGTTTACCGAATGTTACGACGCGATTGTGTTGCGCAGCGTGCTAGATAGCTGTGATGCGGAATTGTACAGTGCGCTTGATACTAGTGGTGTGAAACTGTCAGACTTCTTTCTCCGTGGCTTTTTTGACAACTTGCTGCTCGTGCTAGGCAATTCGTCACTTAACATGCAACCACATGGTAAGGTACTGTTAGCTGTTATAGGCCCGATCATGCCACACGCGGTAGATAGTGGTTGGAGTGGTGATTTAACAGTCGATGTTTTTGCGTTTTTACACAACCTAGAAAACCAACTTTCCTCGCTCGTGACTGATAATTTTGACAAAGTGGTTGTTCTTCCGTTTTTTGATTTTTTGTCTGAAAATTTTAATCTGTTGGGCTGTGCTAACAAATTAGATGCATTTCTGCATACACTCTGCAAAGATGGTCTGCACACATCGGAAAATGGTAACAGAATCCTTGGATATTTGATACGCAAGGAACTGTTGAAAATGTCAGTCAATCCTATCCCATTTGTGGTGATCGGGCCTATAACATCTAACGCTGCCACCCATACAGGCGGCAGCCGGTCGCGGTGGTGTGAGAGGACGCGCAAACACGCGCGCTGCAGCAAACACCTTGCCATTGACTTCGCACTTCCGTCGAGAGGATCGCGACTGATTTTTTATTCACGTGTGTGGGATTTTCGAAAAAAGTCATTTTTTCAAATTGGGTTTTTGGAAAATATCGTTGGTGGTAGGATCTTTCAAACGCATATATGCGAATGTTCACTTATTGTTCTGCGTTACTTTACATCATTACTTTGTTCATTGATA
Source organism: Sphaerolaimus hirsutus (assembly GCA_964036195.1). Taxonomy (NCBI): domain Eukaryota; kingdom Metazoa; phylum Nematoda; class Chromadorea; order Monhysterida; family Sphaerolaimidae; genus Sphaerolaimus; species Sphaerolaimus hirsutus. The sequence continues at coordinate 10,571 of CAXIWS010000599.1, read as the reverse complement.
ACACTGCTAACTCACAGTCAGAGTGTCTTCCTGATTTTTAAAAGGTGCAAACTGAAACAGGGCCGCTTTTTAACATGCATTCTTTTCCTACTATATATGTGCAAATTAGTAAAGTGCACTGATATAAATACTGCTGATTGTGTAAACACTGAGACTGGTTCACTCGACCTGATAGCTGGGTTAACCATGCTATACCAAAACACACGTGCGCTGAAGGGTAAATGGTCAGAAGTGTTAACAGCAGTTGCCAACACGGCAGCTGATATACTGTGCTTTGTTGAAACAAATCTGACTTGCGCTACTGACACTGGACGATTGAAAGGGTATACAGCTGTTCACACATTTAAGAGTGGCAAAACTACAGGTGGCATCTCCCTATATATAAGAGATACTTTGCGCCACACTGTAAACTCGACACCACACAACGCTCATATCTCAGGAATTCGTGTGGAAACTAAATTAGGGCCAGCTTACAACATTTATGCCTGCTATCTAGAAAACAATAGCAAGGCGAAAAAATCGATGGAAGTCCAAAAACTCAACAGTGACATTTTGGAGACATTGGGACACCTGCTCGTAAAAACGAGACAAAATAAAGAAATAGCTGTCATTATAGGTGATTTTAATGGACATATAGGTAACGATGAGTTAGGAATAATTAACAACAAAGACGATGTCAATGAAAACGGTAAATTGATAAGGGATTGGATTTGTGAATACACACCGACACTGCTAAACGACCGTTTCAAAGGACTTTGGACATTTCAACGTAAAAATGCTGAATCAATAATAGACCTGTGTTTCTCATCAACTGATATTGATATTAGAGGGGTTATTGACGACTGCGGGGAACAATGCCCCTTAATATCTGACCACCATGCAATAGTGGTAAAATTAAACACTCAAGCCGAGATATCGGAAGTAAAACAAAAAATACTAAAACCGCGTGGTAGCGAATGGGAACAATTCAAAATACACACTGAAGATTCTACCTCATCGTCCTACCATGACGTATTGGTCTCGCTTCAGACTGCCGCCGCAAAATCAACATCAGACAGACAAACAACGGAAACAATGAAGAAACTGAGACCAAATCGTGAAATACAAAAATTACATCGCCGCATGGGCAAGGAAAGACGCAAATATAAAAAAACTGGAGAGGCTGTACACCAACACAATCTCACAAAACTAAGAGCTACACTTAGACAAGTAAAACACAGACTCGAGCGTGCTCAAAATGAGAAATTTCTTGACAAAATCAACTGTGCCAACAACAAAAACATCAATCACATATATAAGCATATAAATAGAAACAAAGACGGGGGGGCTAGATCCATTATACATACTATGGAAACAGATGATGGCTTGGCCATTAAATCTCACTCATGCATGAACATAGAAATGAAAAAAACATGGGCAAATGTTATGAAAAAGAATCCTGGTAACACGGTATGTCCGACCGTACAAAAAATATTAGACACATCTGAATTAATTGATGATGGAGCAATAGAACAATTCACACTTATGGAATTGAATGACGCAATTAAACGACTGAAAAATAATAAATCTCCTGGCACAACACAGATACACCATGAATACTTTAAACACACGAGCAACAATTTCAAAAGTCATTTACTAGCAATGTATAACTCCTGGCTGAACGGCACAGAAATACCTCAAGAAGCTAAAATATGTAAAATGGTACTACTACATAAAAAGGGAGTAAAATCGGACATGAAAAACTACAGAACATTGGGAATATCATGTAATATAAAGAAACTCTATATGATACTGTTAAATAGACGTCTGATATCCATCTGCGAGGATAACAACGTTTTCACTGAACTTCAAGGAGGGTTTCGTCCTAACAGACGAACATGTGATAATGTTCAGATACTAAAAACATGCAATAGCTATGCGAAGGCGAATGGTAATAAGTTTTACACAGTTTTTGTAGATGCAGAAAAAGCTTTCGACCGAGTAATTCGTGAGAAATTATGGAAAAAAATGCATGACATGGGAATACCAGATAAATTAATCTCAGCTATATCCAGTGCATATAGCAACATTAAGGTAACCATGACATATGCCGACTACACAAGTGATGAACTAGACTACCCCTACGGTGTTGCCCAAGGCTGCGCTCTCAGTCCCACGCTATACGCAATATACATGTACGACTTAGCTCATATTCTACAAGCCTCTAATCTGGGAGCAAAATTAGATCGAGGTCTGAGTAGAATACCTGGGTTATTCTTTGCAGATGATGTTTGTCTAATGGCCAATACTGAACTGGGTCTACTTAAAATTCTAGACCGTTTCAGTAACTGGGCATGGGATTGGAACGTGAGAATAAATACGTCCAAATCTATGGTTCTCCGCTGGGGGGAACAAGCTACGCCCATGAAATGGCCACTTGGCTGGTCTGAGGATCGCATAAAAGGCGAAATAAATGAATGCAACGAAGTTAAGTATATCGGCATCAAAATTTCGTCAGATGTAGATCCCTTCCATCAACATGCTCTAGATTGTTACTCAAAAATGCTCAAACATAGCTCATTAGCTATTCTCTCCTCAAAAAAAACAGTCACACCGCTACACTATGCAAAAATCTGTTTTAAGAGCTATGTTGAACCACAAAGCATGTATGGCCTTGAGGTAACAGGTGTCGATCGAAAAATACTTATCAAAATGGACAAATTATACATTAGAACGATGAAACGTTGCGTATATCTACCAAACACATGCAGCTCAGCTAGCGTTATCTTGGATTTGGGCGGCAATCTGCCATCAGACAAATATCATCAAATGGTAATCACCTATTTCAAATACATGGAAAACCTAGATAATTCTAGATTACTAAAGATATCACTGGATTCTGATAAGAAATTGTATGGGCATAGGCGCCTAGTTCAAACATGTAAAACATCAGAGGCTCAGTTCAGAAATGCTTGCCTACATGTGTCGCTTTCGAAAACGGTTGCACTAACGCTGACAAAACACAATCTGAAACGCATCTTTGAGACAAATAGGCAGTCTAAATCCCTTGAAACAATAAAAAGTCAAAAAATATCTCAACTTCGGAAACACTCAGTTTTCAATGTCAAAACACTAAAATATACCCAACTGCATTGGTTTGCAGCTAGACACAACGGATTGCGTGATTATTCGAATACTCAGAAAAAAATATGCGTTGCATGTAGTACAGCTAATACCAAAATACCTAGTGATGTTGACCACATACTACACATATGTCCGAAATTATCTCAGATGCGTGAAAGTTTTGCCACTCTTAAATGTGTGTTCAAGTGTGTACCAAAAAATGATATGCTTGATGGTGAAATGTGCAGCAGACATAGAGAATTGGTGGATAGGTTGGTTAAGACTGCTCTGTACTTACGAGATTAGGGCCTCCGGGTGAATTTGTGGTTGTTACATACATGTGCTGAGCTAGTGGCCATCTAAGTCTGAATTATACTCAGTCAGGTTGGCCCGGTTTGGTTCATGCACATGCAGGTAACATCGACATTTAAAGCCTTGGTGGCTTTTTAGGAACAGTACATGGCAGAATAATTTCGCTTTTCCAATCATTCTCATTACTATATACTGAACTATACCAAAGACATTTACTGTTCAACATTGTGGTAATTTACAAATGCATGAAAATTGGCATAGTAAAAATGATTGGTAGAAATTTACGATTAATCACTTTACAAAACTTTTGCGATGTTTTAGCCACACAGAAAGTCTGGTTAAGACAAGAAAATCTCATTCTGGAACAAAATACTTAATTTTTGTAAAATTGCAAAAAATTTAAAACATTAAAGCGTAAAATACCGTTTTTTTCATAAATCTAATGAGGTACATTTATTTCCTGACATCATATCCATGCTCAATCTTTGTCACTTTACAGCAGCATGATGATCTTGACTCTATTGTGTCCCAACACTGATACGTCATAATGCACACTCTGGTTGGTGTCATCTTGAAATGTCACTGGAAAATGCACCATGGGTCCGGAAGGCGTCATGTTTTCGGCAGCCAGGTTCTATGGGGGATACATTTTCATTGGCATTAGGGGTTATAGAAATACCAGTAAATACTCTAGGAAATAAATAAATTGAAAAATAAATCAATTAATTGTGAACGTTTTCAACTGCCTAGTTGACGTTTATGTATATTTTTTTGAAAAATTCACCAAATTTATGAAAAATGTAATATTTGAAAACAATGTTATCTAATGGCGCTAAAAATGAACGTAAAAACAGACGGGAATTCCATTTGCAGGCTGGACGGTGCTGAACTGATGGTTGGCACCTTGGTTCACTGGACACTGGTAAATTGGTACGGCCTGTGCACTGGCCACCAGAACGATCTGGCCATTGGCGTCTTGTAGAAGGATATCGGCGTCACTGAGAAGAGATAAAGTTGGTTGAAAGACGCTTATTTGCTTCGGTATTTTTGTAACAGTGTGTGTCTCCAAAAATATGTAAATGTCACTTAAAATAGATTCATATTTGGGTAAAAAATGTAGGTTAGCATGGAATATAAAACCAGCTCTTGAAAACATAAACTTTTTAATATCATGGGATAAATACCAGAAAATACTTTTCTAATATGAAAATAGTTCGCGGATGTAAAAAAATACACACTTTTGGGGCGGCTCAAATAGATTTCTATGCACAATGTCCAATCCGTGGTAACGGTTCTGAGCAGAACCTAGATAAAAATGAACGGCATTTTCCATGCGTTCAAATTCATGCTCTTGGTAAATAATCTCATGAGCAACAGAATTCAGTTGCATGAATACGCAATGCGTATGAGGCTGTTCTGGCTGCAGATTCATGATTTGTACTTTTTTGGGTTGAACAGTGATGATTTTGAAAAAGTGTGACAAAATGTTTACAGAATATTTCCCTAAAACCGATACAGATTTCAGCTCCCATAATCTTAAATGTGTAAAATAATCACCACTTTATGCCAAAACTTTAGATTTTTCTAAAGAAAATATCCCTTAAAAATTTTTCAGATCATGGAAATGCGTGACTTGTCACGCGTCATAAACCATTCCCGAATGTTAGACATTGGCGTCACTCTGTCTGGCTCGGGTGATTTTAAAACTCAGCTGATCGATTTTTGGTGTTTATGTGCGTTTATCGTTGATCGATTTTTGGTGTTTATATCAGTTAATCGATTCCGATATTTTTTATTGATATCTTTGTGCGGAAGGACCGATCCGTATTATTGGCCATCCCTGTAGCGCGAGTGAAATAAACGCTTTTCCCTGCGCGACAATCCGCTCTGACACAAAATTAAATTAAATTAAATTAGCATGGTACGCACAAAACATAAATGTAATAATTTGCATTCACATTTTGTTTTTCAGCCACATTTGAAACACAAGTAACTCTTATGTTGGTGCTTTCTCAGCTATGTTGCTTTTCTTGGCGGCAGCACATTTAGCACGGAAACCTACCATACTCATCTGAATAATTAACCAAAAATTATAGTTTTTCATCGCAATATTTTGTTTGTTTTTTACTATGGAATTACGAAATAAATCACATGATTTTATTTTATGACATCATGGTAGGATTCTGTGCTTACTTTGGGGTGCGCCGAGTGTACAAAATACAGTATATCCTTGAAAAAGACCCCCCCCCCCTCGAATAACTCCTTCAATTGAACTTTTATTTCGCAACTTTAGTACCTAAGATTGGTTAGATTTCACTTCTTTTCAGTTTCTTTGAGTTTCTTAAATCTGATTTTTTTTATGTAAATAAAATACAATGTGTTACTATTCTTTGGTAATGTGCTCTTAAGTTAGGGAGGCATTCAAAACACGCAGACACCTCCACAGAAAATTACTTGCAACGCCTTGAGTGTCAGTTGTACCACTTATAACCCAGAACCGGTCACTGTAGCTACATGCCATAGCATCTTTCCTCTCAGTGATCATACTGGTGATTTTCTCCGGCCCAGTTGTACCAGTGTACCTGACAAATTTATTTGACATTACTGTGCATAACAAAGCTGACATAGATTTTATGCACAACAAACATGTCAGTTACTTTGCTGTTTGTTTATTGACCAAATGGATGGTGAAAATTCTGGATTTGGGCAGTGGGGAGGATCTCTAAGTTGAGGGGTTACCCAGGGGTCTCCTAGGAAGGGGGCTGGGGGGGCTGCCCCCCCCCAAAATCCAACAGCTATCTATCTATCCCGGAGGCCGGTCAGCTATCTATTTATCCCGGAGGCCGGTCAGCTATCTATCTATCCCGAGGCAAATTCTTTGGCTACTACCCCAAAAAGACCCCCCCAAATCGCTCAGCTATCTATCTATCTGGAATGGTCTTTGAGAAATTTTGCCCCAATTTTTGTTCAAAATCACTAATTTTCGTACCTTTTTAAAGTTTTTCACCTTCAAAATCATGCTTTCCGGCTATATACCGTACATGGTTATGTACCTATTTTTAGCCATTTTAAACCTGCTTTTAGCTACTTTTAACTGATTATTAGTGACTAGCAGGATTCTCTCTGACCTTCGGTCGGGTTTTGTGGTTCTCTACAATTAATACCACAAGGATTTACAAACACAAAAAGAACAGCAAAACATAAACATAACCAATTAAGATTACAACAAAGTTTGACACCTTGCATAAACCACACTATCATATCACAAAACCTATACCATACAGAATGCACACTGCACACCATCATACCAAATTGCAAACTGTCCACATTTTACCATTGAGTTTCATGCCCAACCATTTTAAGGAACTAATCAAAAATCTATTCCAAAAGATTGCATCTTTGGTATTGGTCTTGTTATTGTTGGTACATTACATCAAAATACATGACTAGCATGTGGGCAACCTTAATTAGAGTGGTGTATTTCCTATAATATGGCTTAAAGTCTAGACTGGTGTCTTCAATGGAAAGGTGGGTAAAGAGGTGGTGAAAAAATATATGGGTCCTCTGTCATTGGAGGAAATATGATACTTTAGTTAAGTTTGCCCTAGGGTTGGAAAAAAAACGTTTTTTTTTAACTCGATGTTGTTGTTTTTTTAAAAAACGTTTTTTTTAAAAGCTCCCAGATATGACCTAGTGTCAACATATATAGGTATATCAGACACTGGCAATACTCTGTGATGTTAAATATGACCATATAATGGCTGTGGAGCCATGGGATAGCATTATAAGTGGTGATTTGTGTCAAAAATATCCATTTTTCGTCGACATATTAAAAGATGATCGATTGATGTTTTGGAGGTTTATTCATGGGTCTGATCCTTTCTACCACACTGATCATCAACTAAATAATATCTCAATGGAAGACAAACTACTTCCAATCACCGTGCACATCTGTCATCACAACAAAGTTCCCCTCTACAACAAAACCAAAAACTCTCAAAAACTTTCAAACATCACTATCACCCCACTACATTACTCCACTCCCTCCTCCTCCGGAAGAAGGTCGTCTAGTATAACTCAGTTTTTGTCCGGTGGGGTGCCTGTGGACGGAGCCTCCGAAAGACTGGACTGCTCGGAATGAGAGCGCGAAGCGCTACCCGACGACATCACAGAACGGCGGTCACCGGAACTATAAAGTTAAATAAATTACCAGTCGTCAAAGCGACAAATTTTTTTAACATTTCAAATTTTTCATGACGTTTCAAATTATAAAGTCGAAAAATCGACTTTATCAGAAATAAGATTTAATACTTTGACATCGTCTCTAGTCCAAAAATGAACTATTCCAGCCCACATCTTACAGGGTACTAAAATACCACTGAAACTACAAATTCACGGGTTCAAAATCCCAAACAAAATAGTTCCAACATGAAAGCACCTGATTTGTTCCTCTAAACCTTTAACCTTCAACTTCAAATCATCAATATCTTGCAAGGCACAATTTAGCTTTGTCTCTAAACTAGAATTGGCATCTTGCAAAACCTTCACTTGATGCACCAAATTGACACGAAATTTGTCAAACTTCGCCGCCAACGTAATTTTTGGGCGTTTCGGAACAACCGTATTGGCACCACCAGAAACTTCACTCTCCAATGACTGACGCCATTTCAATTGGCGCTCCAGGTACTTCACACGTTCGAGGAGTTCCAACTGTTTTCAAAAATAAGAAACGCTATTGAATACCGAAATTTTCAACACAAAAAATTAGACAAAAGTTAAAAAACCTTTGTTTTCTTAGTCAGCTCACTTTCGGGCATCACTTTTGACATATCAACTACCAATTTATCGCCCTCGGTAACGGTGACTTGAATTTTGTCGGGCTTTGGCAAATCGGTACTCATCCTCAATGACTTTTGGGCACGAGTCACCGATAAATCCTAAAAATCAATAACACCATCAAAATCGACAAAAATGACAAAATAGAGTGGCCAAAAATTCAAGCCTCAAAAAATAGAAAGAACCTGAGACACGCGTCTCCTAGCGGGTTCACGAGCCACCGTACGAGAAAAGTGCGTCTGTGGCAGCGGCCGCACCGGTATAAAAGTGCCATTGTAAAATGACACGACACCAGAAGTATTGTGCTGCTAATTTGCAACAACAATATAAAGTTTCAAAGCAATTCAATGGAACACTGAATTTTTCGTCAAAAAACGGCCCACAAAAAGATACCTGTCCAGCCTGCTGTCCCACGAACTGCACCGCCGGTGACGTATGGCCATATAAATTGATCAAAGCCATATTTTCAATTTGAAAACTTTTCACAGAAGTCTCAATGAATTTTAAGAATTTTTATACGTCACTGGTGCGTCATCTCTCCCCACTTTTAACAGTCAAAACTGGAAATTACTTATGTGACAGCTTCCAAACATGTCGCTGTGGCACTGTAAAATGCCCCTCGTCGTCAATGTTTTTCAAAACGATGTTTGGACCATTCACTTGTATCACCAAAAAGGGGCCAGTGAATTTAGGTAAAAATTTGTCTGTATTAAACGTTTTGACCATCACAAAATGGCCAATTTGTAGATCAATAGGATTAGCCTCATCGAAATAATGTTTGTATTGAGCTCGATTTTGATCGCTTCTTTGTTTAGCCATTGCTTGAGCAACGGATGGGTCTATCGACCGTGCTGCAGCAAAGAAAAGATTCCAATGGGGTAAAAACCCATGGACTAAATAAAAAGGGCAGCACCCAGTCGATTTATTCATTCCCATATTATGTTTTAATATGGCCAATGGCAACAAATTTTTCCATGTTTGTCCTGGAAAGTCAGACAAACAAGCTGTCAACATTTGACGGATTTGTCGATTAGTTCTTTCGACCAAACCATTTGCTTGTGGGTTTCGGGGTAAAACTGGAGTATGTTTCACACCAAAGTTCCTACACAATGCAGAAAACTCTGAATTACAAAACTCAGTACCATTGTCTGATATTATCAACCGAGGTGCCCCAAACACATAGAACAGTGATTGTAAAATTGCTCTCGCTACTGTAGTGGCATGTAAAGAGTTTACATGACGTGTCAAAGTGTATCGAGTTAATGAGTCAACTATAACAATAATTTTTGACTTGGGATTATGTGTTTCCAGTTGCATGGTATCTGTGATGAAGCCACCGAAGTCAGCGTCTTCTACCACCGAATCCGGCAACTCCAAGACCGTAGTGAGAAACGGCCTTTAGAGTGGTTGATTTCCCGTTGTAGCCGAACGTCCACTTGTCGACAGCCAAGTTGAGTTTATTTCGTAGTTGTGTGTTGAAAAGGGGGTCCGAATTGTTTCAGGTACTTTATTTCGATCAGATACAGCGTGTTACAAAAGCGCAAAGTCTAGCGAGCTTCCTAATCGAAGTTTCTATCGCTAGCTTATTTTTGTTCAGCAGCTTGGGGTCCGCAGACTGAAGTAAAAACTTCCAAAGTAGCTAAGACACGGAAAATAATGTATAAAACATAGCTACAGTAAATTCCTAAATTCAAATGCACAAATAAGACATAAATGCAATAATAAGACACATTTAGTTGAAACAGTTGGCTTATTTTACGCGTGCATACATTCAAATACTTATGGTAAAGAAATACCAGGTACAAATTGGGCTAATAGAAAAACTATTAATCTTGAGAGGCGCGAAGTCGGCAAACTCGGCCGATTTACTAATTTGGTTCAATTTGTCAGAAAAAATTGACGCACATTGGGACTAATATAATAGGGGTTGGAAATTGTAAATAGTAGTGCAAATGTTCCTAATGACGTAAATAGAACAAAGTATATTCAACACAATAATAGTAATCACTTCCTGGAAACGTATACTTCATAATTGGCAAATTGGGACTTATTCGAGGTAAATGGGTATATTAATTGAGCAGGGTTTATAATACATTCTTAGGTATAATTTGAGCAGGGTATTTCCGTGAATGTCAAGTAAATATAAATATAAATAGTGAGCAGGGTTAATATAATTATACCTACGCGAAGGGCTTTGATAAACACGTACAGTAAATGCCAGTCTCACACAGGGCACTATTTCTCTATTAGGACGCTGGCCAAAGTAAATACGTAGCACATAAATATTTTACAAGATTTGACTTTCTCAAATTACAAGTAAA
>CAXIWS010000598.1:0-21002 GCA_964036195.1 Sphaerolaimus hirsutus | reverse complement strand
TTTAACGACACATAATGTGCTTAATATCTACTCTCAATGGTTCAAACACCTTGAAATATCGATTAAATCATACTTTAAGTTGAGAGATTTTATGAGATTTTATTGAACTGCAAGAGATTTTCTCAGAGATTTAATAATATTTTTGAAAATGACCCAAGAGATTTAATTATATTTTTTTCTTGCGAGATTTTCTGAGATAATCTTTAATTATATTTTCTCAAAATCGGTCGTTTTTTTCAATGCTAACTGCGACCCTTCACGAAAATTTGCCGGCGGAATAATAACCCCCCTCCACCCTCATTGCGTCATCAAATATTACCGTATTTTCTTTTCCACGCAATACTAATCAATGTTTGCATGCGGCGCGCATTGTGTGCAACCAATCAAAAATAACAAACGGCAATAAATCTTCACTGAATGTGCGTTTATCAGATAATTCGATCACACGCCGCCTCCGCTCACTTGCAGTCGATCACCCTGAAAGTGTCAATTTGATTACTACAAATTGAAACAGCGTCAATTAACGCGCCTGAGCCACGTGATGGGGGTGGTATACTCGGCGTACATGATAGTATACAATGAGTTGCATGATGTCATATCATGCACGCTGTATCCAACCCGTAGAACTCTGTTTTGGTGACTCGTGCTTACGCATATACGGAGTGAAACTATTCAATTGTGCCCGCACAATTCAAACCCCCCCGTCAAAGTGTAGTTAAGTTTTTTGGCATGATGCCATCCGAGCGTCGTCTGGATGGACAGCATCTGAATAAATCCAAAGCGGGAACGTTTTCTGAATTCAAAATTTTGAACGTAACAAGTTTTCTTCAAAATGAATCGATAGCATGTAACTTTTCTAAATATGAATTAGATTAAACGTAGGTAAACGTATAATAAAAAATTTGCAGCACCTATCGGCACAAAAATTGGAGTAAACGAGAGCGTAAAGAACCGCACATTTTTATTTTCATTTTTATTATCTTTCCATTTTCTTTTTTAATATTTTCATTTCTCGTTCGTTCCGTACAAGAACAAAATATAACTTTCCAATTTTGTAGAATGAGATGTCTGTCGACTATACATATTGACATATTTACGACCCACTGTGCACTAGTGATGGAAAAGCGCCAGAGAAAAGGGCGCCAGGCGCCAATGGCGCCATGGCGCCATTCGGAATGTGGGCGCCAAGCGCCACGGGAAAAGGGCGCCAGGCGCCAATGGCGCCATGGCGCCGTTCGGACTGTGGGCGCCAAGCGCCAAGGGCGCCACGGGAAAAGGGGTCCAGGCGCCAAGGGCGCCATGGCGCCATTCGGAATGTGGGCGCCAGGCGCCAATGGCGCCACAGAAAGAGGGCGCCATGGCGCCATTTAAAAAATAGGGCGCCAGGGGCGCCAAGCAAAATAAGTGTGTACAGTACCCTGAGTGTTCTAAAAACATTATTCTAGAAATTTCGAGCACACATTTATGTGTTTATTCACTTTCTCCAGGATGTAATTAACAAAAGTGAGACAAACCCATTTAGCATAACATCATACCCCCACGTTACATTCAATTCAAACACGATGAAAATTGTCATTTGACAAAAAAATTATTCAGTTCATATAACACAAATTAGGTTTTATTGCTTCCTGCTCACAAATGTTTTCTGGAAATGGACAAAAACGGTAATATGACAATTTGAATCCACTGATTATGGGTTTGCAAGTTCGACGGTTCATTATTCTCAACTTCTGATCAGTCAGATGCGTCTGATGAACCGATGGACGAAAAAAATTGCACCCACTCTTAACCCTTCATCCATTTTAATGGCGATTTTCGATTATCCACTGACGGTCACCTTGAAACCATGCTGGCGCCATTTTGGCGCCCCTTTAGGGCAGGGCGCCAGGCGCCAAGGGCGCCACAGAAAAAGGGCGCCAAGCGCCAAGGGCGCCATGGCGCCTTTCAGAAAGTGGGCGCCAGGCGCCAGGGGCGCCACAGAAAAAGGGCGCCAAGCGCCAACGGCGCCATGGCGCGGCGCCCTTTGGCTACTGACTACTGTGCACCATTTTTCTACTGTATTTAAGATGTATCGCACTTCGCTGTTCAGTAAGGCGTTGAATTTCATTGACGCTCAGCGAAGCGAAACATAAGTGGACAAAACCTGTATAATATCATGTTTGTCGAGTTTAATCTCATTACACAACAAATAATGTGCTTGTGAAGTGCACTGAAGTGGTCTGAAGTGATCACACTTCAGAGCCTGATCACGCCTGATCACCGATGGAATGCACTTCACCAACACTTCTCGAATTTTATTACTAAATTCTTAACAGAAATAAAAAATCAGAAATACGTGAAGTGCGTTGAAGTGCCTACAAGCGTGTGCGTGACGGCACTTCAGCAGCGCAGATCACGGCAGATCACCAGCGCATTTTTTGCTGTGTTAGGAATTGACCAGGTGCGGTCGATTTCGGACGGAAAACCTATTTTTTAATGGAAAATGTCCCGCGCGAAAATTTTTTTCCATTTTCAGATAAATTTCTGCAATTTTTTTCCATTTCCAGCAAAATTTCAGCAAATTTTTTCCATTTCCAGCAGAATTTCTGCAAATTTTTCTGTTTCTGTTTTCCGGCCTTTCGTTTTTCCGTTTTCCGGTAAGTCCAAAATTTTTTCCTTTTTCCGTAAAAAAAGTTTTTGTTGACTGGTGTAGGTGTAGGCCATGTAGGTGATCTTTATAAACCCCCGGAGGTGTCCAATCGAAATCACTAATCAATAGATGTGTGGAAATACGGGTGCATAAATACTTTCTTCAAACTAAATACAAAAACACCATAGAAACCTGCCGTTACTGGCACCTTTTTTTTCTGGCCCGGGAAGGGAGTGTCCTTGCAAACTACCGCATTTCCTCGAAATACCCCCGGAGGTGATTGTTTCAGAGTGAGAATTTTGAGGGGGGATTAAACGAGGGGGGGCTTATTATTTCGTCAGAAATTTTCGTGAAATTCATAGTAGAGAGTATGCTTTGAGTACCGAAAACCGGTAATAAATGTGTTCAAATATGATATACATATTTGGACGTATACTCGGCAAACATGATACTCTATTTACCACCGCAAATATTTATGTACCTTTTTATCAAAATCAAATATCTGAGTCGAATTGAGAACTTTAAGGACCAACCTTTCACAAAAAAAATTAAGAAAAGAAATAGATTTGACTGTATGCCCGCTGATCCTACTATTTTCAAGTAAATATGTCGCGTTTCCGGAGCCAGAAATATTGCTATTTATCTTCGGCGGAACTTATAGCACCATGCGGCGAAACGTTTAGAAAGTGGCCTTTAGAATCAGGAAATATTTCGTTCCCAACTTCGCATAGAACCCACGCGTAGTGATGTAAAGGCACCGGGGCACCGGTGCCCCGGTGCTGGGCACTGAAGGCACCAGCACCGGTGCTGGTGCGGTGCCCTCGCAATTTTCAGAGGTGCCCTGCCGGTGCCGGTGCCATTTTTTTCAAAATAGCACCGGTGCCGGTGCAGTGCGGTGCCCTTTTTCGAGGGTGCCTTTAGGTGCTAGCACCAGCCAGAAAAAGTGGGGCACCGGGAAAGGCACCGGCAGGGTTTCAAGGGCGTGAACTGCGGTTATTATTGCAGGACATATGTGTTCATTTAAAAAGTGACCCAATCAAATTCACGTTGAACATATGCCCACAGCCACTTTTTTATTGATTTTCTTATGACAAACATAAAAACTAGTGATTTTAAACAATACAATGATTGATTCTGAGTCGGATAAAAGTGATTCCGATGTGTCAGAAAGGAGCATGTTGTTAAAATCAAACAAACATCCTGGACCTGGTGCCGAGTACTCCTGGCGCCTGCAAACACGCATGGCATTGGTGCTGACACCAACACAAAAAGCACCATGACTCTTTTGGCTTCCGGTGTCATTTTGCTGTTGCGCTATTGGTGCTCAGCGCCATGGCAGTTGGCGCCATACTGCCCTGGCGCCATAGATTTTGGTGCTGGGAGCTGGAAAAGTGCCACGGCACTTTTGGCACTTCCCACCAAGGTCCTGGCACTTTTAATATCACCACACAAAATTTTACCCGGTGCGGTGCCTTTCGGTGCTAGCACCGGCAACCCTCCTGTGCCCTTAGGTGCCGGTGCCATTTTTTTCAGAATGGCACCGGTGCCGGTGCGGTGCGGTGCCATTTTTTGGCCGGTGCCCTTTTCACGCGATGGTAAAGGTGCCGGTGCGGTGCCATTTTTCCCGGTGCCTTTAACATCACTACCCACGCGCGCATCAGACAATATCGAATCGATCGATCGAATATTCCAGATTTTCACATGGGAACGAGTTGGACAGCGGCTAAAATTTATGACGTATCAAACCGCCGGAGTGTTTCCTCGGGAAAAATGTACGCCATTAAGTAACCCGAGTATACTGTATAATTCAGTCTCAGTATGAAATCACTGTTTTTGTCTGATTTCTTGTCGGATGACAATTGGCAATAATATTTGTCAAAGTGAAAGTGTCAACAATGTCCATATTGACAGAAGTTCTAAATAGAAATCAGATCAATCTAAAAACAAATGTCACGTCCAGTACATTTTACACATAAAACAGGAAGTGGAAGTAATTTTTTTTGAAATTGCTAACATTGGAAATATAATAGCAAAAGAAAGGAATGATGGAAGATTATATTTTAATTACCTTGTCAGTTTCATTTGTGATATTAATTATCATTATGTTATCATTAAATTGATCCTGTTGCCATCAAAATATATAAATATCTATATACATTCCGAGGGCGATTTCAATTATTTTTTCATTAATTAGAAGATAAAGCAACATGTTTAGCTATATAGAATTCGACCTTTGTTGAAAATCATCAACAATACAGCTGCAGAAAAATCTTCTCTAATATTTACCTACCGTATTTCCTCGAAATACCCCCCCCCTCGAAATACCCCCCCCCTCGTTTGACCCCCCCCCCCTCTCGAGACCACTATGAAACAATCACCCCCCCTCGAAATACCCCCCCCCAAATTGAGTGTAAAGGGAACGTACATGACAATAACTGTAGTTTGTGTTCTGTGTACTGCAGAACACACGTTAAAACAATGTCGGTGTCACGTTAGAACAGTGTACATACCACTTACATAAAGTCGGCAGACGTATCGCCCTACAAACATTTGCGTCAATCTCTCCAGTGGAGAGTGCATGACGGCATCATTGTGACGCAATATTTTAACCATTGGAATAGATCGGGTCACTAATCCGATCAGATGAAAACTTGGCCCTAATCCCAGTTACCAGTTGCGTATTATACAAATGAGAGTGAAAACTGAAAGTTTGCTAAAGATCGTTAAAATTTGCTTCGCTTTGCCAATTTCCACCTTCATAATCGCTATTTTTGTGTATATACATGGTTATATAGCTATTGTGAGCCTATTTTATTCATATTAATAGCGGATTTCGAAATTTTGGCCGGCTGCCAAGTTCTCTTTTGTTGGAATGGAGCCAACGAATGGAAAATAAAATGAAAACAAAAACGGTAGTTTGAACAGTAAACCGGTAGTTTGAACGGTCAAATTCTTTACGAGCAACGTTGAAAATGTAGATAACTAGGGCGTGGCACGCACGGACGCAGTGAAACGTCCATTTTTCTTTTAATATGATTTTCTTTTTCAATTTCTAGCATCCGCGTGGGACACAAGTTTCGTTGTTTGCTCTATTCACGAGCGAATTCTAACTCTCCGATTTTGTAGGGTGAAATGTCCGCCGACTTTACTAATATTAGTCTACAGAACCTTATAAATGGCGGTTTTTGTTGCATTTTTCGACGTCTGCGTACATTTCAGACGACAATATCGTACTTGGTTTTCAAAAATTTTCTTGTGAAATAATAACCCCCCCCCCTCGAAATACCCCCCCCCCTCGTTTAACCCCCCCCCCCCTCCTCCTATCGGGACCACTATGAAACAATCACCCCCGGGGGGTATTTCGAGGAAATACAGTACCTTATTTCCTCGAAATACCCCCAGGGGGTTTATCTTTTCAGAGTGAGAATTTTGAAGGGGGTTAAACGAGGGGGTATTTCGAGGGGGTTATTATTTTGCCAGAAATGTTTTGACTAAAGTAAAGTCGGCAGACGTATCACCCTACAAACATTTGCGTCAATCTCTCCAGTGGAGAGTACATGACGGCATTAGGTATTGTGACGCAATATTTTAACTATTGGAATAGATCTGGTCACGTATGAAAACTTGGCCCTTATCCCAGTTACCAGTTGCGTAGTATGCAAATGAGAGTGAAAACTGAAAGTTAGCTAAAAATTGTCAAAATTTGCTTCGCTTTGCCAATTTCCACCTTCATAATCGCTATTTTTGTTTATATACATGGTTATATAGCTATTGTGAGCCTATTTTATTCATATTAATAGTGGATTTCGAAATTTTGGTCGGCTGCCAAGTTCTCTTGTGTTGGAACGAAGCCAACGAATGAAAAATAAAATAAAAACAAAAACGGTAGTTTGAACGGTAAAACGGTAGTTTGAACGGTAAAACGGTAGTTTGAACGGTCAAATTCTTTACGAGCAACGTTGAAAATGTAGATAACTAGGGCGTGGCACGCACGGACGCAGCGAAACGTCCATTTTTCTTTTTATATGATTTTCTTTTTCAATTTCTAGCTTCCGCGTGGGACACAGGCTGTCCGCGAGGGTTCCGCGCGTGCGTTTCCGCACGCAAGCACGTCAAAAAACATTGGGTGGACACGTGTTCCGCGCAATGACACAAACAGAGGTTGCCTGACGCGCGCACAGACACACAACTCCGCAGCCCCTGCGCGCGCACAAAAATGGCGCGCGCATAACAGGCAACGTCTGCGTGTCGAACAAAACGTTTCCACGCGCACAAAAAAATCGCCGGGGCCATGAAAAATATTATGTTTAATTGTGCAATCAATTATTCCATAATAAAAACGAAATACCTATTATGATGAAAAACTGAATAATTTTTGGTTCATTATTCAGATGTTTTTCGTGTTTTTTTTCAAGTCATCACTTGAAACAAACAATGAAAATAAAGTGTCACAAAATATTATTATAATTGCTTTATTGAAGTGATCGCCACATCATTCTGATAATTTTAAGTGCTCAACCATCGAAATTGGTAGAGAATTCATGGAAATATGCAGTTCCGACTGTGCAGCCACTAAAAAATTTCCCGATTATGACTTCTTAATACCCGATAAGCTCATTACGTGTTTGTGTTGCGAACACATAGAATCTGTGTCGTGCTAAAACAAACGTTTCCGCGCGCCTGGTCGATTTGACCTCCATAAGTTTGCGCATAGACACGTTTTCTTTTCGTGCACATAGACCGATCAGCACATAAGCGCGCTGTAGCAATCTCTATGCGCGCGACAAAAATGGGTTCCGCGCGTTTGTTTTAGCACGGTGTTTTTCACGCGCGGAAACCTCACGGCCAGCCTGGTGGGACACAAGTTTCGTTTTTCGCTCTATTCACGAGCGAATTCTAACTCTCCGATTTTGTAGGGTAAAATGTCCATCGACTTTACTAAGTAAATACTACTCAGTACTAAATTGTTGTTTGTAACGTTTTGGCATTTTGTTTATGGCATTTTGCAGCCGCCACAGCGGCTTGTTATTGAAATATAACATAATTGTCAAAACTGATGCTGGAGCATTAATTGACATGTTTTTGCCATGTGATTAGCCTGTAAAATTTGTATTTTATACGTAACTGACCGATACATAACTCTCATTTATATGATACCAGTACAAGTGTGTACTTACATGCACACAAGTGTTTCCGTCGAATTAAAAAAGAAACACTTTTTGCTCAGAAAAACGTGTGGTGGAAGTTGGCACCGACGTTAGGACGTGAAGCTGAGTGATTAAGCGCCGACGTTTTTTCGGGAGGTGAGAATGAGCATTGTTATTTGGAATTGGTGTTGCAGAAAAGAAGGACTGTTTAATTTTTTCAGTCATGTCTCGTGGCGGACCGCGCGGTTGGGGCGGACGTAATGGCCCGAACAACCGCGGCCAGCGTGGCAACGGCCAACGTGGCAACGGCAACACCAGCAATTTTCGTGGCGGTGGACGTGTCCAAAAGCGACCTCATACGAGCCCCCCTGGACATCAAGTGGACGCCAAAAGGTTCAACAATAAGGTGAGCGGTTGTTTTTTAGTGTTTGAGCGGTGACATGCCGCTAGACGTGAGTTGTCGGCTGTGGTGTTAAGTTTAAGTTATGTACGTTGGGTTTTCTAAGTGTAAAACTGAGTTGCTACTGATGAGACCCAGCTCAGAAATGCTAGTATAGCAAAATGGGTCGAAACTAGCTTTTTTCCTATTATATTTACTCTAAAACTGGCTCTATGCCACATTCTGTGGTTAATCCCGTTTGGGGTGTAACCAGTTAAGGCTTTGGACTGGATTTTTGACACTACCTGATTTATCAGGTTATCGGCTATCTTGTGTCGCACATTTTAGGCCGATGTGCCCTACGTATGTGTCAGCACTACGGAAGGCACGCATCCTTACACACGTGTCAGCACTGTGGACGGTTGCTGTGTCAATTATCAACATTTTTTCGCCTTAGGCTTTGGACTTAAATTTTGACATTACCTATTTTATTAGGTTATCGGCTATCTTGTGTCGCACATTTTAGGCCGATGTGCCCTACGTATGTGTCAGCACTACGGAAGGCACGCATCCTTACACATGTGTCAGCACTGTGGACGGTTGCTGTGTCAATTTTTAATAATTTTTTCACATTTCAACTTTTTATTCAGAATTCGCCCAGACGTGCTGGGAGGGGTAGAGGCTTTTCTGGACGTGGGCAGCGGGGAGGGGATGTGATCCGTAGAAACGAATTTAATCGTCTAGTGAACCGCGTGGAATTTTGTGAAGAGTTTGTGGTGGACCATATTTTGGTGCTGGCGGGAATGCCAAAAACACAGTTGACGTTAAAGGACGCAGTGTATAAGGTACTTCTAGATGGCTGTTTAGTGCCACCGGAAGACGTAGACAAGGCGGTTGTGCGCACAAAACGCATGCCGGATGGTAATATAAGGATCTACTGCTCGGACCCTAAGTTCGTGAATGATGTCATTCAACTGTATCGCCATAATATGAAGGCGAATACCGACACCGAAAAAGAGCAGTTCTTTTGGACTGAGACCGGTGTGAATCCCGAGGAACCAAACAAGGTTAATAAGTACACCGTAAATATTTTCAAGGAGAGAACGGTAGGCCAGCGCGATGACAATCGCCAACTGCTGGAGGTACTTAAGTGGATGCGAGAGGTCCATAAATTGGACTGTTTCCAGCGCTCAAACGTTCAAATTGGTGTGAAGTCCCAGGGCACTGTCCGGCCGATTTTTAAAAATTGGTGGGACTGGGCCAAGTGCTTGCACCAAGATGACGCTAGGGCTTTGGCTGACGGTGCCCAGGTTATTGACGCACCCTCGGCGGTTAAACAAGCGGTGGCCCATAAGGGCGCCGGTGCACCGAAAGCCGGGAACCCCTTTCAAAATTGGGGTAACTTGCACAGTGTACTTAATTCGGACGAGATGGCGTCCAGTTCCGGTGCGCAGAGTACGGGTTCCGGTTGCTCTGGTGCTGGCGACAGCGCCGAAGGCGCGGGCGCCGGCTCGGGCGCTTCCGGTTCCGGTGCGTTAGCGAACGGTACTGGTGCTGTGTCGGCCAAATTTAAGGCACCAAGTGTGGTGAAACAACCGGCAAACGTGGTGGTGTAAGTTGTGATTTCGTGTTGTTTTTGGGCACTTTAGCCGGATGTTTGTATATTTAGTTATTGATTTACGTTTCACTTTTCCATTCAGAAAGCGGGTTGACGCAGTTTAAAGTTATTCGGGTTGCGTTGTTTTGCGGGTACTTTTTGCCCTTACATTTTGCCCTGTCTGTGAGTACGTTGAAATAAACGTTTTTCAACTTGTTCCCCTAAAAACTGTCTGTGATTAAGATTATCTGTCCCTTTGACTTTATCCTCTAAGTAACTTGTCTCTTTCGAACAGTTAATTAAGACTTGCCACTCGCTCCCTGTACCCTAACACCAACAGGGGTGCGGGTTTTTTATTCGAAGGAGGGCATCGCAGCCCTATTTAGGGCATCACGGCGGAAAACCTGGCAGCCCCAGGTCAGTAGGTGATGGTGTTCGGTCCAGTTACCCTTGGGCGGGGCCTGGGCTGTAAATTAGCCTGCGAATCCAAATAATGACTTGAGTGTGAGGAGTGTGTATTCTGATAAAGTATTATGTTTTACAAGTATTAACCCTACTGTATGCGAGTTTACGGATAAGTCAAATTGCTGTAATATGGTTGGGTGTAATAAAAAGTCCTGTAAAGTGTGTGAAATTATTGATAAAAAGGTATTGTTTAAAAGTACTGTGACAAACCGGGATTTCGCTTGTAAGAGGGACACTTTACTTAACTGTTTGAGCAAAAACGTAGTTTATCTGGTTACATGTAAAAAATGTAAAGCTCAATATGTGGGTAAGACTAAGCGTGCTTTTAAAGTGCGCATGGGTGAGCATCTACGCAATATACGTAAGCATGCTCCACAGTTACTGTATAGACACTTCAATGGGTGTGGAATTGACAATTTTAGTGCAAGAATAATTGTCAAATGTGAGGAGTCTAAACTACTTGATTGGGAACATACTATGTGTGTCACACTGAATACTTGCTATCCCCTTGGTCTGAATGATAAAATACGGGGGTATCCTAATTTATCAAATGCAGTTTTGGATACTATGAAAAAGTGTCCGTATTTTTCAGCACCTGTGCCACGTCTTCCAAGATCCCATGGAGATGGTACTGGTGTATCTAGAAAGTATGAAATAGGTGACTTCCGTGCAGACCATATTGCCTCTAAATATGTTCAATTTGGGTACTGGTTCCGGCTATTGGGGCAGACATCCCCAGCCAAGTGGTCCAGCATCATGAATAAAGTTTTGGATACGGATTTTGCGAACAAAAATCTTGGTGTTTTTATTAAGATTATTGATTTGGTTGCTAGGGTTAAAAGTATAACCCAAAAGTGTGAATTTAGATGGATTTTGCCGTTCCCGTGTAAGCTTATGGATAAAATAAATTTGTTGAAAATTGTGAATAGTCCAAATGTTCGCAGTACTCTGCCGAACGAAATAGGAGATGTCGCTGAAAATATTGTAGTGACATTCAAATATGATCAACCGTTGTGCCTTAAGATGTGCAATTATAATAGTTTTCTGAAAAAATTAACTGGTGAGCAGTTGAAAACACTGCTCAATGGTGACTGCAGGTGTGAAATTAATAAATACAAATATGAGCCGTGTGGTCACGTTCTGACAGGAAATTTAGGTATAATTGAAAATGATAATTTAAGAAAATTGTTGGAAAAAGGTGGCAAATTTAGGCCACCGGTGCCGGATAATCCTGGTGTGGTTTTTATGAGCATAATTATGCACTTAGCACCTTTACTTAATTATTTGAAACGTAAAGCTAAAACAGGAAGTTTTGTCTCTGAATTTGTAAGAAAATTCAAAATCGAATTACGAAATAAGGTTTTTTCAATCCCATTAGACAACATGCAGGCTGTCCGCGAGGGTTCCTCACGTGCGTTTCCGCACGCAAGCGCACAAAAAAACATTGAGTGGATATGTGTTCCGCGCAAAGACAATAAAATAGGTTGCCTGACGCGCGCACACACACACAACTCCGCAGCCCCTGCGCGCGCACAAAAATGGCGCGCGCATAACAAGCAACGTCTGCGTGTCGAACAAAACGTTTCCACACACAGAAAATTATCGCAGGAGCTTCAAATCATGTTGTGTTAAATGTCGCAATTAAGTATCACACAATAAAACAGAAATATTATAATGAAAAAACCGTTTCTAATACAAAATAATTTGTGTTTCATTATTCAGATGTTTTTTTAAGTCATCACACTTATTAGAAACAATGTAAATTAAGTGTCACAAGATATTATTGTGATTGCATTATTCAAGTGATCGCCACATCATTCTGATCATTTTAAGTGCTCAACCATCAAAATCGGTAGAGAATTCATCGAAATATGCACTTCCGAAGGTGCGGCCTCTTAAGAAAACTACCCCATAATTACTTTGAAAGCTGCAGCCCTGGTGATTTTCATTGCGTGCTCGTTTTGCGAACACGTAGAATCAGTAATGTGCTAAAAAAATAAATTTCCGCGCGCCTGGTCGATTTGACCTCCAAGTCCGCGCGCGTTGACACGTTTTCTTTATGTGCCCATAGACCCGGTCAGCACACAAGCGCGCTGTTGCATTCTCTATGCGCGCAACAAAAATGAGTTCCGCGCGTTTGTTTTAGCACGGTGTTTTTCACGCGCGGAACACTCGCGGCCAGCCTGACAACATGGAGGTGGAGTTAGATTTGGTCCGGGTAGCGCAGCGGACAATTCATAAGCAGTTTATTATTGCCCCAGTTGACAAAGCCGCGTCCAATTTTTGCATTATTTGCAAAAAACACTATGCGTATATTGTGGCTAGGGATTTGGGATATGATCTGGATACAAATTGCTTTCATAAGTCAGAGACATACGAATTTGTGGGTGATATTTATCACCATGGAAAAGCTATTTTTGATAGACATAACAAATTATGCCTACATTATGGTTTCAGATTAGAAAATATGTGTGAAAGTTTCCCAGTACTTTTTTGTACCCCTAAACTTCATAAAAACCCTTATAAGTTCAGAATGGTGTCTGGAGGTAGAAAATCCTCAGTCAAACCATTGTGCTACTTGGTGCTTAATATTTTAGCTCTATTGAGGAAAAGACTTCATGCTTACTGTGAAACAATTCGTAGCTGTCATGGCGTACGCACTTTTTGGAGTGTAGACAGTACACTTCAAGCACAAAAGGACATCAATAATTTGATGGGTAAAAAGGTTACACATGTAGCTACATCAGATTTCACAACTTTATTTCCAACTTTACCTTTTCACGTTATTTTCCAAGGTCTTTTTTACATTGTAGATTTGACTCTGGGAAATCGATGCGTTAATGTATTTAGACGTTCAGTTAATGTGAGCGATGCCAAAAATGATAATGCCATTATTACACTGAGTAACGCTGAAGTGAAACAAGTGATTAGGGAGAGTATTGAAGAGTCTTATGTGACTTTCGCAGGGTTTATTTTTAAACAATGGTGTGGTATCCCTGCGGGGGGGCCACATAGTCCTCCAGTTGCTGATCTGACATTGTCAGCTTATGAATATAAATATATGCGAAATATTATGCGTGAACCACATGCTAAGCGTTTCGAAAATGTCTACAGATATGTAGATGATTGTGTATACATTGATTTCCCTGAATTTGAAGTTTATGCTAAAGATATTTATCCACCCGAGTTGATTCTAGAAAGGGCTTCAGATCCAGGAACAGGGACATGCCCTTTCCTGGATATGGAACTTATGTTTGGTGGAAATTCCCTGTATATGCGTACTTTCGATAAGAGGGATCTATTCCCTTTTAAAGTTATTAAATTCCTACATGCAGCATCAAATGTATCACGTAAACTTTGTAAGGCCGTAGTTATAGGTGCTCTGGTAAGGTATGCCAGATCATGTTCACATTTGGATGACTTTATTAGGTTGGCCGTTACATTGAGAGACGGTATGGAGACTAATAGCTATCCTCGCAAGGAAATTTTACAGGCTTTTATGGCATTTTGCAGCCGCCACAGCGGCTTGTTATTGAAATATAACATAATTGTCAAAACTGATGCTGGAGCATTAATTGACATGTTTTTGCCATGTGATTAGCCTGTAAAATTTGTATTTTATACGTAACTGACCGATACATAACTCTCATTTATATGATACCAGTACAAGTGTGTACTTACATGCACACGAGTGTTTCCGTCGAATTAAAAAAGAAACACTTTTTGCTCAGAAAAACGTGTGGTGGAAGTTGGCGCCGACGTTAGGACGTGAAGCTGAGTGATTAAGCGCCGACGTTTTTTCGGGAGGTGAGAATGAGCATTGTTATTTGGAATTGGTGTTGCAGAAAAGAAGGACTGTTTAATTTTTTCAGTCATGTCTCGTGGCGGACCGCGCGGTTGGGGCGGACGTAATGGCCCGAACAACCGCGGCCAGCGTGGCAACGGCCAACGTGGCAACGGCAACACCAGCAATTTTCGTGGCGGTGGACGTGTCCAAAAGCGACCTCATACGAGCCCCCCTGGACATCAAGTGGACGCCAAAAGGTTCAACAATAAGGTGAGCGGTTGTTTTTTAGTGTTTGAGCGGTGACATGCCGCTAGACGTGAGTTGTCGGCTGTGGTGTTAAGTTTAAGTTATGTACGTTGGGTTTTCTAAGTGTAAAACTGAGTTGCTACTGATGAGACCCAGCTCAGAAATGCTAGTATAGCAAAATGGGTCGAAACTAGCTTTTTTCCTATTATATGTACACAGATGTTGAAAATGCAACAAAAACTGACATGTATATGACTCTATAGAGTTATATAAGTACGTAAATAGACAGTAAAAACCCCGTTCTAACATAACACAGTCATTGATTTTAACGTGTGTTCCGCGTTTCCCGGATCACAAACCGTAGCTTTTGTCATTTACATTCTCTATCCACTATATTTGGGGGGTATTTCGAGGGGTGGGGGTTATAAATTCATAGTGCCCGTTTTGAGGGGGGTATTTTCTCAGAGTGCCAATTTTCAGGGGACTGAACGGGGGTGTGTCGAGGGTGGTAGTACACTAGCATTCAGAATAGTTGAGACTCTCCGCCATCCTCTCATAAGGGAAATTTGTTCGGGGTGAGGTCCGACTATGTTCGTGTGCACGTCACTTGTCAACCGCTCAGCGAAAATTGTTGATATTTGGATATACTCAGTGAACATGATACTCTACCACCGCAAATATTTATGTACCTTTTTATCAAAATCAAATATCTAAGTCAAATTGAAAACTTTAAGGACCGATGTTTCACAAAAAAAGTAAGAAAAGCATAGATTTGCTTGTATGCCGGCCGACCCTGCTATTTTCAAGTAAATATGTTGCGTTTCCGGAGCCAGAAATATTCCTATTTATCTTCAGCGGAACTTATCGCAGGGTTTTTACCCGTCCGGCGAAACATTTAGAAAGTGGCCTTTAGAATCAGGAAATTTTCCATTCCGACTACGTATCGAACCCACGCATCACACAATATCGATTTTAGCGATCGAATATTCCATACTATTTTTTTCTGTATTCCACACCGGAACGAGTTGGACAGCGGCGAAAATTTACGACGTACATGTGTTTCCTCAGCGAAAAATGTACGGCATAAAGTAACCCGAGTATATCAGCATACATAAATACGTCACTACACAATCTAGTATACCTATGTTACGGTAGTTTACTAATGAATATTCAAAAATTTAGTAAACTGCACTTGTTGCGCATTTGCATCTGCATGCAAATCGTGTGGATTTCCAATTCGTTGCATCACAACTAGCGTTTCAATAATCTCGGAAGATTTATATATTTATTGAAATATAAGGAAACGTTATATTTATTTATATTTTGTCCAGCTTTTTTCCAGAGAGATTTAATTATAGGTTATGCGAAGAGAATACATAGTAAATTCTCATTTATATTTATTATATTTCTCCACGTTTTCCAGGTATTTGAATTTATTTTATTTTTGGAGAGATATTCTCAGATTAAATGTACTAATTAGATTTTCTGAAATTATATTAAATCATTTTTAAAAAATTATTATATTTTCGTATGAACATCCGCCTTTTTGAAACGCTAATTGCAGTATGGTCATTGCGTCATAACGTGCTGCCGCATCAGGTTCGGCACCCATTTTTTCTTTCAGGTGCCATAGATCCAGTGGGGGGGGGGGGTGAAATCGGGGGATGAAATTTGGGGTATAAATAGTCATAACCTTCCCCTACTATACGCCAGCGGATAGGACTGCGGCAACCCCCTAAGTCTGGGTCGGCTCCGCACCTGTACGCACAAACGCCCGGCGCGCACAAACGCCTGGCACGCACAAAAGGAAAGTCCGGTACGCACAAACGCCCGGTATGCACAAAACTGTAGCTGTGTGCGTGCCGCACAATGTGCGTGCCAGTCGTTTGTGCGCGCCGGTCATATGTGCGGGCGGGGCTTGTATCCTGGCTGGCTCCTAGGTTCAAACAGGATTGACTTTTCGGGATCAGGATCGGGATTGGCTTGTGAGATTTTGGGATCGGGGTCGGGATTGGCTTTTGAGATTTCGGGATCGGGTTTGACATTTCAGGATCGGGCTTGGGATTGGCATTTTTCGGGATTGGGATTGTAAAAAATTCTCATACTGAAGGATTTTGTCTGCTTAACTGCAAAAATGGGCTTAAAACACTTTCAAAAAAGTTTTTCATTTGACTTTTCAATCTTTTTACCACTTTTGGCGCTTTTTTCGAGTAATAAAATGAAAAGTCATGTGACAAACAATTACTTTATTTCAAAATTAAGCGATCATGACGCCGGCAGTTTGCAGGCTGGTAATTAAAAAAATTGCGGCCAGCGCCAAATTCCCCCAAATGCCATGACGCCAGAGTTTTTTTTGGAAGCATCCAGGTGCTCATGTATGGGGGGCAAACACAAAGTGGGGGGGCGTGTGAAAATCCCCTGCCCGGTATGCACAAATGACTGGTACGGTACGCACAAATGACCGGTACACACAAATGCCCGGTACACACAGAGCATCAGATTTGTGTGTACCGGGCAT
The DNA here is from genome assembly GCA_964036195.1 of Sphaerolaimus hirsutus. Classification (NCBI taxonomy): domain Eukaryota; kingdom Metazoa; phylum Nematoda; class Chromadorea; order Monhysterida; family Sphaerolaimidae; genus Sphaerolaimus; species Sphaerolaimus hirsutus. The sequence goes on along the minus strand of CAXIWS010000598.1, from coordinate 4,234 downwards.
TTGTGCGTGGCGGGCTCAATTTTGTGCGTGCCAGGCGTTTGTGCGCACCGAGCGTTTGTGCGTAGGAGGCCTGGCCCTGTCTGGGTCATCTTGACGGAAATTTTTTTTTGAAATTTTCGCTGTCCGCCTAAAGTTCGGTATCAAAGTGCTTCCCTCCTGCACGGAGGCTCTATCTCCAGTTCTGGAGAAGTAGACATCAGGGGCCAGATTTAATTGTCCTTACAGATTTGTAGGGTAGGGCGTACGCCCAATAGATTCTTAAAAGTTCAGCCGCATGGACGCACATGCACCGAGAGCAAGGCGGTTTGTAAAATATACGAAACCATCCCTTAAGGTCGCCGATATTGCAAAATGACGTATGTCGCTTCGATTTTGGCCCGGAAATCACTATTTCGTCATTTCTTGGCCGTCTGCCAATTCGCTTTTTATTTTATTTTGTCGGGCGGGTTACTCGCATAAGTCGCGCTTTTGTGTAGTCAGGTCACTTTTTTAGTGTTCACTGTCTGCAACCGAAACCATGAGGGCAGCGACAAGAAAGAAATGCACGCACGACCGTACAAAAGCGTGACTTATGCAAGTAACCCGCCCGACAAAATAAAATAAAACGCGAGTTGGCAGAAGGCCAAGAAATGACGAAATTATGATTTCCGGGCCAAAATCGAAGCGATATACGTCATATTGCAATATCGGCGACCTTAAGGGATGGTTTCGTATATATTACAAACCGCCTTGCTCTCGGTGCATGTGCATACATGCGGCTGAACTTTTAAGAATCTATCGGGCGTACGCCCTACCCTACAAATCTGCAGGGAGAATTAAATCTGGCCCCTGTTGTATTTGGGGGGGGGGGTTTGTAATTAACACCCCCTCTACTATACACCATGGCACACACATTGGCAACCCACTACGGTGTGGGTCGCCAAACAGCAAAAAAATTTGATGTCGATTTTGTCCACGTCAAGTCCGGCACCTATTTTTTACCGATACGACTCAAATTCGGGCTTTGTGCATTCGTAATGGATGTCAAATCTTTGATTGAAGGGTGTAGAAAATAGAAAAGTCAAAAATGTTTCAAATGCCAGAAAATGGCACCGCACCGCACCGGCACCGGTGCCTTTTGGAAAAAATGGCACCGGCACCGAAGAGCACCGGCGGGTTGCCGGTGCTAGCACCGAAAGGCACCGCACCGGACTGGAATTTCTGAAGTAAATATCGGGCAGTTTCTCAGTGGTCTCACCTTTGGAAGTGCATATTTCCATGAATTTTTAACCGATTTTGATGGTTGAGCACTTAAAATGATCAGAATGATGTGGCAATCACTTTTATGAAGCAATTACAATGATTACAAATGAATGATAAAATATTTAATTCACTGCAATGTCCATAGCCACTATTGTCTACTGATTGGAGTCGTTGCTGTACAGAGAATGGAACTATCTCTGTCATAAACTGACAACAAATTTTGAACAAACAAATAAGATAAATATAACATATAAAAATGATTTAAAATTCAACAAAATTTGAGATTCGCTCATCAGATCACGTATCGGGTATAATGGATTTCACAGTAGGTATATTTATTTGATGGGAGGTTTACAAAATAGGCGAAAACAGTTGGGTAAATATATCACTGTTTTTTGAAATATGAATAAGCACATACTATGGACAAAATTGCACAGCACATGAAGCCTTGGCCGGTGCCTTTCCCGGTGCCTTTTACTTTGGCCATGGTGCTAGCACCTTTGGCACCGGCAAAAAAATGGCACCGCACCGCACCGGCACCGGTGCTATTCTGAAAAAAATGGCACCGGCACCGGCATGGCACCCCTGAAGATTGCAATGGCACCGCACCAGCACCGGTGCTGGTGCCCTTTGGTGCCCAGCACCGGGGCACCGGTGCCCCGGTGCCTTTACATCACTAGCTGATCAGAGCAATCCACGTGGTAATTCGAGCGCTAAGGTAATTAAAACGCACCGATGCGCGAAGTGTTTATTATTCCCCACCCCCAAGGCATTATAAAAGAAGGTCAGCATTAACATGAAACTACCTAGTTCCGGCTAGTATACTCCAGCGACATCACAATGAAATCTACCATATCCCACCTGAATAAAAGAACAAACATAAAAAAATTTCATCATACTTTTCATCAAATTGCTTTGATAAATATGATGCCATTTTTTTATGTTTGTTCTTTTATTCAGATGGGATATGGTAGATTTCATTGTAAGGTGTCATGTCGCTGGAGTATACTAGTATTTTTCAGATGCCCCACAAACCCGGCAAAGTAATCGAGCACGGCAATGTGAATAATCAGAGCAATAAAGTCGAAGAAATACGGTATATTGATGTGTTCTACATTCATCCCCCAAAAAACAACAACAAATAAATCATCCCGCAATGACAACAATTTGGCATTTATTCAACAATGCGCTGTTCGCGTCGGTCACATTTGTCCTGTTCGCGCACATGACGGCGTCACCCTGGTGCCAGTCCCGAACCCTGTAAAATGCCCTGTAACATGTAAATTTTCATGAAAAGTGTCAAAAGTCATGTAAATGCCCTGCAAAATGGCAACCGAGTTGACATTTTGCAGGGCATTTTACATGACTTTAGTACCTTTGCGTGACATTTGACATTTTACAGGGCATTTTACAGGGTCTGGGACTGCCCCCTGGGCGCAGCTCGCGCCGTCGTCGCACAAGCGCAACTCGCTCTCGCTCAAGTTTCTGGGAAAGTTGGTGGATGGAATGAAGGTTGGCTGGGCGTGTTTTGCGAAAACGTTTTTGGGAGCGATTGTGAACCAGTGAATGAGTTTTTACCGTATATCCCTGATTAGGCCCACCGCTCGAATAACTCGCGCCTTCGAATGACTATCCGAATGACTACCGCCTTCGAATGATCACGATCCCGGTACATGGTTCGGCAAAATTCCGGGACAATGGCGGTCCCGGTCCCAATGCCCAGTCCCGATCCCGACCACCTGGTCCCGACTAGTGATGTTAAAAGCGCCAGAACGCCATGGCGCTTTTCCTACCCCAGCGCCAATGGCACCACAGCAAAATGGCGCCAAGCGCCAGAAGCGCCATGGCGTTTTTTGTTTTGGCGCTAGCGCCATGGCGCTTTTACACCACTTGTCCCGACAGGGGTATTCTAGATTTTGACCCTCCGGGGGTTGGATAGATAGCTGAGCGGCCTCCGAGATAGATAGCTGGAAAATAATTGGGGGGGGGGGTTGCGTGGGTTCGATATACATACCTATAGTCTTTTTCAAGGTGTAGAAGAAAAAAAAGGTAGAAAAATGGCAAAAATTAGGTCCGAAAAACTGGTCCCGCTTGAACACTACTGTTAACTGACTGAGGAAATGGAAATACCGTATTACCTCGGATTATCCCCCCCCCTTGAATTAACCCCCCCCTCGAATTAACGAATTAACCCCCCCCTCAAAATGGGCTGGGGAAATAATAAACCCCCCTCGAAATACCCCCCCCCTTCGGAATGATGTACGTCAGGTACATAATAAATACGTCATGTACGCAATGTACATGATGTATATTACTGTTAATTTGCATTGCAGCTACACATAGAGTAGTTTGTGTAACTATCTACGTTTTTATGTCCAAATATATCCTGTTTGGACACATTTATTACCTATTTTGAGTTCGCAAATGCCTACTATTTACTACGATCCTTACCAAAATTTCTGACGAAATAATAACCCCCCCCCCCCTCGAATAAACCCCCCCCTCGAATTAACCCCCCTCAAATTTTGCTGGCGAAATAATAAACCCCCATGGGGGTATTTCGAGATAATACGGTAAATACCTCCGCCCTCGGAAAAACTCCCCCCTCATTGAAGCCCATGTATAAAACCGTTTTATTCTTTTGAAGCATGTTTTCTATTGCAGCTGATTAGCACTCATTTCATTGCAGAATTATTGAATTGATATTCTGACTTACAGGTTTGGAACTAATCTAAGCTCATATTTACATAAATACATATTGATATGGTATGTATTTTATCCAATATTCTGGCGAAAAAATAACTCCTCCCCTCGAATCGGGGGGATCCAATGAAACATGTAAGCGCACGAAACATTTTGTATCATGACACACGCACACGCGCCCATGAAACACGTTGTATCATTACACACGCCCATGCGCTCATGAAACACGCCGGTTTGCCCATGAAACACGCACGCGCGGTGTCATAGCAATGCGTGAGTGCGCAATCTG
>CAXIWS010000597.1:0-16228 GCA_964036195.1 Sphaerolaimus hirsutus | reverse complement strand
GGGATTTCAAAAAATTTCTGGCGAAATAAAAAGCCCCCCCCCTCGTTTAACCCCCCTCAAAATTCTCACTCTGAAACAATCACCCCCCGGGGGTATTTCGAGGAAATACGGTATCTACCCAACCTCCGCGAGAGTTAAAATAAAGGGGTTACGTACCCTATCCCCCCATGGACATCTTCCCCCCTGGGTTGATATAGCCCTTGAGGACTACATCAGCCCGAGGACTACTTCGACCCGACTTTTATAATGTGGGGGGAAGTAGTCCTCCATACAAAATAGTATTAAATAGTACATTGACCCCCGCCCACTCTAATTACTCTATTGGGGCGTCTGTTTGGCCATGGGAATGTGTGCTATGTGATTTTTTTTTTATCTAATGTGATGCAAGAACAACACTTGCATCAGTTTAAAATTATTTATTGATGTGTGGCGCTCCACAGTTATGCACGCGTCTGTTAGGCCCATTGGCATCGATTATTGATTGTGTGAGTGCATGAAGAAAAATGCATGCAACTTCAAAACTCAATTTCTCGGCCATTTCTCAGCCGATTTTCACCACTGAACACTTAAATGCATGTGTAGCAGTATGGTAATCTTAACAGACAAAACGCCAAGTGACCACAGACAAAACATTAATGCAACACAGACAAAAAATCAATGCAACACAGACAAAACGTCAATGCAACACAGACAAAACACCAATGGATCACAGACAAAATGCTTTGGCATTTTGTCGTGTTGCATTGGTGTTTTGTCTGTGTTGCATTGATGTTTTGTCCGTGTTGCATTAATGTTTTGTCTGTGTTGCATTGATGTTTTGTCTGTCATGATTACCATAATGCAACACATGCAACACCATCAAAAATGAAATCTCAATGTGATTCTGATCAGTTTAAGTGTTCAGTGGTGAAAATCGGCTGAGAAATGGCCGAGAAATTGAGTTTTGAAGTTGCAATTTGAAGTTGCAATGAAGTTTGTAAATTGAAAAAGACCAACCTTGAATAACACCCACTCAAATAACACCCCCTTGAGTAACTTCCCCTCCAAAACTTACTGACGAAATGATAACTCACTGGGGTCTTATTCGAGGATATACAGTAGCTAGAATTGTGAGTAAATGAGGAGCAATTTTGGACAACCTACCTATGCAACATTTCGATGTTTTTAGGGTACTCACAGTGATCAAATGCAAATTTAACAGGGCTTGGGAACAAAAATTTGTCAGGTGCAAGAAATCGTAAACTCCACTTGTTTACTGGACTTCTTTTTGGATTTTGTTTAATTATGGTTGGCGCTTTTTTGGCGCCATTTAAAATGCTGGCGCCAAGCGCCAATAGCGCCACCAGAAAATGGCGCCAAGCGCCAAAAGCGCCATGGCGCTTTCTCAGATCCCGGCGCCAAGCGCCAATGGCGCCAGAGCATTTTAGCGCCAAGCGCCAAAAGCGCCATGGCGCTTTTTGCTTTGGCGCTAGCGCCAGGCGCCAGCGCCATGGCGCTTTTCCATCACTACATTTGAGTTTACCATAATGCGGTGTCTGTCCACTACACTTGTGGAGATATTGAAAATAACTCATTGTGGTAAAATCAAATTTTGTTCGAAGCTGATTTAGAGTACCCATTTGAGTTTTTTCTGTGAGTAAACTAATGTGTGCGGGAATAACTAACGAAGACGAACCCTCTGGAAAAGTGTTTAAATTTCAAGTGTTTTTTTTCCAAACTGATCTTTCAAATTTGGAATTTTTTCCAAAATTAGTTTTTGAATTTTCTAAGTTAGTTTTTGAATTTTCCCACTATTTAACAAGGCGCTATTCGATTGTAGGACAAATCAGAAAAGGACCACTGGAAAACGACGGTGAGCAAAGCCAAAGAAGTCAAGGGCAGTCACACTTTAAAGGAACCCATTGATTTCGGCGATGACGACGATAAGTCTACGGAGAAGGATGATGTCAGTTCTTTTGAGTTTTTGATTTTCATAATAAAAAAAATATTAAATTTGGTTCTTTTTCAGGCGAAAGTTGCGAGGAAAAAGTGATGTTTTAATGTGGCTAGAATCAGTGTGATATTATGAATATTTATTTTACAAAAAATTTTTAGGTTAGTATTTCAGTGTTTTTGTATTAATTTTCAGCACGGTAACCATGAAATATTTATTAACACATTTATGACAACTGGATTCACATTCTTGCAAGTCATTGTTGTTCAACATGGCAATTTATATCCGTTACTCAGTTATTTTTTTTACTGTGCACCTATTAGTCGTTTCCAGTCAAATAATGTATTTTGCCCCCTCCCCACAAGCGTAAACCACAAGGTTACTGTATTACCTCGAAATATACCCAGGGTTTTTTTTATTTCACCAGCAAATTTTCACGGGGGTTAATTCTAAGGGGGCTTATTCGAGGGGGGTCTACTTACTAGTACTACTCTACCTACTCAGACATAGAAAAATCAAACGATTACCTAGATGTATATGTCACTCCGTCATTGGTTTCAACGTGTGTTCTGCATCACACAGACCACAAACTGCCGCATTTGTCATGTAAACACCTTCCCGGTCACGTCCGGCACCCATTTTTTGGTTTTACTTCTTACATCCTATCCCCAGTTCTAGGGCGCCCCAGGGGCTAAAACTTGGGGGAGATATTGGCACAACCCCCCTCTACTTTGCATAAATTTGGGGGGTCGCGGCGACCCCCCAAATTTATGCGCGGTAGAGGGGGGTTGCGCCAATATCTCCCCCATGTTTCAGTTTCTGGCGCGCCCTAGAACTCGAGATGGGGTGTCACAAGTAAGATCAAAAATAGTGTGCCGGACGTGACCGGGAAGGTGTTTACATTCCATTTAGGTGGCGTTTACACTGATTTTATGTGACAACAAAAAATGAAATTTTTCAACTGTTCTTGTGGAATCAACGTGAAATATATTACATGTGTGATGCCTCAATTGATTGTACCAGCTTCACTGTTTGGGGCAAAAATGAAATTCCATAATTTCCCTAATCACGCACACTAGATCACACTCGCTAGTGATGCCGCGTAGAACAAACCCTCCGACAAACCTACGACAACCATAAAAATACATTATCTATTGTGCATTAGGTATTGCGTAATCTATAAAAGATAATTATTGTTCCGTGTAATGGGGTCGATCAAATAATGATAAATTGAGGCGTCCGATCTATCTACTAATTGGTTTTCATCCCAAAATATGTGTAAACACCGCCATACAGTCTATTTGGGTGAGGGTATTTCGCGGGGGGGGGGGTTGTTATTTCCTCAGTAAATATTTAGGGGCGTATTTCAAGGTGGGGGTGTTAATTCGAGGTAATAACACAACTACAAAATTAAGATCAAAAACTTTATCAGCAAAAAAAATGCTATAAAAAGCTATTCCAAAATCATGGTCCCTCCTTGAATTAGCCCCCCCCCCCGCAAATCAACCACCCTCAAATTTTGCTAAATTTTAAACTCATGGGGTTATTTCGAGGTAATACGGTATTTGAAAATATCATCTGCCGGGATGTCTGGGATTCTACTTGCATTCAACTTTTACAAACCTGACGAGCATGAAAAAGAAATGCATTTTTTAGCTCAAAATACGTAGAAAACGATGCACGCAAATTGCTTACATTATATACGTTTTTCTTTTGTGCTATTATCAACTTACTAATTGTCAGTCATCCATCGAGTCATTGTCAAAAAAAACTGTTAAGTGTTTGTCAACATTTGTACAAATGTTTCCATTTCCCAGCTGAATTGACTCGCAGATATTAGGTGAATTGTGATGTGATCTCACTAGTGCCGAATTTCCAGTTTTATAAATTTTTATAATCTGGTCAAAAATGGTGTTTCCAGCCGATTCGATGCTTTCTTTTCATTTCGTTTGTCCATATTTTATTAGGTGCAGAAATTGCATTCATCACGTGCACTTGAAAACATTTGTATATTTTATTTATTTGAATGCTACCGCCGTGCCTAATAGCTTTTGCATAATGCTGGTGGCAGCCCCGCCCTGGAAAGTGTAACGTCAGGTCAGGTGTCAAATGGCATGTAAAATGTCATACAAATGTGTCAAATGGCATGTAAAATGTCATACAAATGAGTCAAATGGCATGTAAAATGTCATAAACTGGTGGAAAATAAAAATGAGAAAATCACTTAATTGTATTTTACAAATCCCACATGCAAGCTGTTAGGCATCTTGTGTGAGGGTGCCCCCAAGTATTTACTATATATACCCTAGGGGGCACCTCCCTCAGGCCACCTATGGTGCAGGAAAAAAAAAATTTCACATTTTTTCTGGAAAATATAAATGAGAATTCCATACAAATTTTTGTTCCCTATGAAATTTAAATTTTCAATAATTTTTTTCTGGACATTTGAGACCAAAAAGTTTTTTTAACATTGGTAGATTCAAAGTATGTACAACTTTTTTACCCCCTCAGAGTCCCCAGAACCCCCACACAATGATGGCATTGTTGATCAAACTGAAACATTTTTTTTGAGAAAAACATAGGTTTTAGAAAGTGGACAATCCACTATCCCAAGTTATTCATGGAGCACATGGGGGCCAGAATTGGCTTGTTCAGTGTCAGGGGCAACACATGGCTGCTCCTGGGCCCCGTTTTTGCACTCAAATATTTTTTATAGCAAATGATAAAAATGGCCCTGTGTAAAGAGGGCACTTGCGTGACAGCGTGTCCGACGCCTGCAATGTCACAGCACGAATCACAAAATAATTGTGCCCATTCAATGTGGGCACTAATTATCTGTAAAAAATCTATTGGGGCCAATGGGCAATGTGCTATGTATCTAGTTTGAATGGGCCAGACAAAAAACTATGTCATGTCCAGAAAGTTGAAAATCATTGTTTTTCAATTACAATCACAATTTGGATTAGGACAAAGTTCAAAATAGTTGTTGAGATGGCTTCATAGCACATGTCTGCATATTGGGGCCATTTTTAATTGGGGGTAGTGGAAAGGGGGTCAAAATATACCCACAAATGACCAGCCGGTCAAAATATGGCTTTTGGCAAGCCACAAGGAATTTTTATTTTTTGAAAAAGCACCAACACAAGTGTAATCATCCCTTGTGTTGTCAGCACACCAAAAAATTGCTGCACACTTTACCGCAGCTATATTTTGTTTGGTTTTTTGAAAATTCTCATTTATATTTTCCGGGAAAAAATTGGCAAAAAAACTTCATCAATCTGTAGCAGAAGAACAGGGGGGTGCCATGGGGTGCCACTTGGCATATATGTAGACAAATGTTGTGGGCACCCCCAGAAAAAATGGCAGCCATATTGGGCTGCACGTTTCCCTGTGAGGTTGTTGTGAAAAACGAGGTACCTGGTTTCTCATTTATATGTGCCACCAGTTTACAAATGTGTCAAATGGCATGTAAAATGTCATACAAATGTGTCAAATGGCATGTAAAATGTCATACAAATGTGTCAAATGGCATGTAAAATGTCATACAAATGTGTCAAATGGCATGTAAAATGTCATACAAATATGTCAAATGGTATGTAAAATGTCATACAAATGTGTCAAATGGCATGTAAAATGTCATACAAATGTGTCAAATGGCATGTAAAATGTCATACAAATGTGTCAAATTGCATGTAAAATATCATACAAATGTGTCAAATGGCATGTAAAGTGTCACACAAATGTGTCACATGCCATGCAAAATGTCAAAAAATGACTATTTTACCTGTTTTGATTGAGATTTGACACTCGACGTTATGACGACTCGACGCATGACTGCCACTAAGAACAAAAGATTTTCTGGCTGAATTAAGGTACATTAACATTTGTACCAAAACAGTATCGGAAACGGTGCCTAGTATTTGAAAAAAAACAACAATTTTTTGGAAAATATATATAAATATATCACTCTGATTTTTTAGAAAATATAAATATATAAAAATATCTCTAGCTTTTCAGAAAATATGTATAAATCATTGAAAAAATCACTCACAGTTAAAAAAAATACAAAAAATCACTCATGCTTTATTTTGACTTTAAGCAATATTGTGGCCTTTATTTAACACTTGCAAGCAAAAAAATGTGTTCAAATATCCCACACTTCATTTATTCTTTCTTAACCAGCTGCAAACTCATGAAATACAACATTTGACAGATCCAAAACTAGGGATGGAAAAAATAGCTTTTTTTCAACGACCCCACTGTTAAAAAAGTGCTTTTTTAAAAAAACGCTCTTTTTTCGCTATTTTTCAAAAAATGTGGAGACTTTACCTAAAAAAGCTCCCAAATATGGTTCTACTTCTAAGTCAATATATACAGGTATATCAGACAAGTGGCAGTACTTGTGATGATATATACAGAGTTGTTAGAATTACTGAACTTTTTTAAAAGTATATGTAAACGTAAAGTATTTTTTTTTTACTCACCACAAAGTATAGAAAACGTAAAATACTTTTTTTTTACTCGTACGTACGCGTAAATGTGGGTACTTTTTTGTGAGTGTAGAAACGACTATTCTTCTTCATAGAATGTGTAAAAGTGGGCACTTTTTCATACGTGTACAGCACAACGTATGGTTTTCTATAAGCAAATGACAGATTATATAGTTTTCAAAGTTTTTTAATACTAGGATATAAAAATCATCGCTCTCCCGACTCGTTTACCACATCCATTGTCTCCACAACCATTTCGATTTGGTTGCGAATTTGGAAATTTTTAAAGACACGAATCTTTAATATTCAACGGAACCGCTTCTGTAAATGCATAGCAGTGTAGTTACTCTATAAATATGTCCCACATTGAATTTTCATAAATACATTTTCCGTACGCGTATTCTTTGAAAGTGTACGCGTACAAGTGCGTACGGTATTTTTTTGAAAAGTATATGTAAATGTATTTACCGCGTACTCGCGTACGCGTATTTTTCGAGTAAACGTACGTACCTTTTAATAAGTCTGGATATATAGCCATAGAATGGCTGTGTAATCGTGGGCATAGGCGGCGCAAGCATAGGGGATTTTCGTGGTAGCATTTTAGGGGGGGGGGGGTCCGCCAAAGTTTGCATGGTTATAACTTTGCAACCACTTGGCGAAATTTGTTGAAAATTTAACATAATGATGTTTCAGGTCGGGCTGAAAATCGGCTGAGAAATGGTCGAGATGTGGAGTTTTGAAGTGCATGCTTTGTTATTCATGCAGTTATTTATGTGGATGGGAGGGAAAGTTTGATGCGCTATAACTTTTGATTGGTAAGAGATATTGAACTCATTTTTGTTTTATATGAGTTCTCATCGTCTAAAGTATATGATAGCGTGTTCAAATAAAAAAAATTTGCTCAAAATTTGGCATTCAGAAATTGGGTCAAATCGATATGACCGCAATTGTACATCACCAAAATGACCTCAAAAATGGAATCTCCAAAGATTTTTCTTCATTTTAGAAGTTAAATGAACAAAATCGGACGTGAAATAACGGAGTTATTGACATTCAAAGTTGATAACCTGAAAAACTACCGTACACTAGGGCTATCATGCAATATCAAAAAGGTGTATATGTCAGTGCTTAATCGGAGACTAATAGCTTGGCTGGAAAGAAGTGATGCCCTTACTGAAATGCAAGGGGGTTTCCGCCCTGGCAGACAAACACTTGATAATGTACAAATACTAAAAACGTGCTATAACTACGCACAATCAAATGGTAATCCATTCATCACATGTTTTATAGATGCGGTCAAAGCATTTGATCGAGTGGACAGAGAAAAATTATGGAGAAAAATGACGATGATGGGAATACCGAGAGTGCTTATATCAGCCATAGCAAACGTCTACGCGAAGACAAAAGCAGTGATGACCTATGGAGGCTATGAAAGTGACACTCTGGCCTACCCGATTGGAGTAGCCCAGGGGTGTGCTTTGAGCCCTACGCTATATGCTATATACATACATGATTTGGCAACTGAGCTGCTTCAAACAAAAATGGGTGCAAAATGTGGCTTGGGACAGGAGAAAATCCCAGCACTTTTTTTTGCCGATGATATTGTGATAATGGCATCAAAAGACAGTGAGCTAGAACATCTCATGAGTGTGTTCAGCTCATGGTCTTGGAAATGGAGTGTTAGTATAAACACATCAAAAAGCGAGGTGCTACGCTGGGGCAATAGCAGAGTTGCGAAAAGAGACTGGTAAATCGATATTGGGGGTGACCGAAACAGAAAGAGGGAAATAATAAAAGAAACAGGTCAAATAAGATATCTGGGCGTTATAATTAACAGTGGTACAGACCCATTTGCAGTACACAAGAAGAACGTCATAACCAAGATGAAAAGGTTATGTACACTTCCTCTCAGTGCAGCTAAAGGCACCATCACACCGGTTCACTCTGCTAATATTACCTGGAAAGCATATGTAGAACCAGGATCGATGTATGGTGTAGAGATCACGGGCCTAGATAAGGATCAATTAATAGAAATGGATAAATTATATGTACAGACAATGAAAAAGGCAGCTAGATTACCGATTAGCTGTAGCAGTAGTTCTGTGCTATACGACATAAATGGCATACTACCATCGGATAAATACAACCAATTACTGCTGACAAATGATAACTACATGCAAAGGGCGTGCAGTAGCAGATGGTTAGTGAGAGCTCATGAAACAGACAAATTGTTATCTGGAAATCCACGTGTGAAGGTGGATAACACGAACAAAACATTGGTCAACCAATGTCTACGTTCCTCACAGATCAACACAGTTTTACAAAATTTAAGAGTTTCGGATATAAAACAGTACATACACAGGAAAAGGATGATACATATTCGTGATATAGTAAAAAAAGAAACAGCGATAGCAAATAGAGGGGGTATACTGGATCAAGTAGAAATAAAAAACATCTACTACAATGAGCTAAACTGGCTCACTGCCAGATACAATGCACTCAGAACTAGAAGTGGTGCCAAGAGAAAAATATGCAAGTACTGCTCTAGTAGCAACGTCAAAGTTGTGGCAAATCTGCATCACATAATGTATGTATGCAGAGTTAATACAAATGAGCGTGTAGAATTGGGGAAAATTAGATGTGCTATACCATGTGACTGGATGGCACACCCACTAGGGGCCAAACTGTGTCATGCCCATAGACAGGGGATGGATAGAATGATAAATAAATGTTTGGTTCAAATAACAGATCGTTGATATATTGAATTTCATTAATTGCTAAAATTGTTGACAATGTGTCAGGGTGAGGCTGAGACTAATCAGCTAATCCTGGCTAAGGTAGGAATGAGAGGGGCGAAACCTAGCAATAGGTATGGCCCCACATCTCCGTTTCACATATATATATATATATATATAAGTTTGCGTGTTCAAGGCGACACCCGAAAAAATCGAAAAATGTGCCTTTTTTCAGACCCACCCTATCTCGGGTCAGGGGGGTCGTAGAAAGTCGAATTCGATCTTCAATACCGCCCCGACCTAAAACATCATTATGTTAAATTTTCGACAAAGTGGTTGCAAAGTTATAACCATGCAAACTTTGGCGGACCCCCCCCCCCCTAAAATGCTACCCCGAAAATCCCCTATGGGCGCAAGGTCCCAATTTGTGCTTGTGACATTCACAATCACATTGAACGAAATATGACTTTGTGACACTTTTTACTAGGTAGACATAGACTATCGTGCTTTTAGTTGGTATTTCTGCTTGTGACACCAAAACTCCCGCTTGTGACATTCACAAGCGCACAAGCACTTACGCCGCCTATGATCATGGGATACCATTATAAGTGCAGATTTCTGCCAATAAAAATCAAATTTTATGTCGACTTGTTAGGTATACCGCTGTTTTTCAATGCAAAATACCTTGTGTACAAAGTACAAAAAAATTTTACCAGTGCTTTTTTTCATAAAGCGCTGGGACCCTTACGCTTTATAAAAAAAAACAGCGTTAAAAAAGCGCTTGAAAAAAAGCCCTGGGCATCCCTATTCAAAACATTAATGAACCATGACAACATGAAAACGTGGCCTATGACCAGTCAACTTCTAGTGCCTATTTGTGGCAATGGCTGTGTGACTAAAGAGGCGCTGCACAATGTGGCAGTGCCAAGTGCACTGAGCCAGGTTAGGTGAAATGGCTTAGTTGTGGAAACATGTTCTGGAATGTGATTGACCAGAGTTTGATTGCATCAGCCTCCAGGTTTTGAGTTTGAGACTTGAATGCATTGATGCTGCCTTCAGCAACAAGGCTTGCATATGTGATCGATGTCATTCTGTTATACATTATACTCCGTTGATAATGTTTCTCCCACTCATCTGCACCCTCGCCCTTTTTTATTACAACAAGCAATAATCTTGAGCAAACAAATTTTTCAAATGAGCTCATCTATTCACTAAGAAAAGCGATTTTCAATCAAAAATGTGCAAAGATTGTTTCTAGAGATAATTTCTCACGCATATTACACTAGTTAGAAGACACAATGTATCTAGTATGAGTGATTTTCTCAGTGATTTTTTTTTCTTGAATTTTGAAAATGTATTTAAATATATCATTTAGAATTTGAAAAATATATATATATATATAAATCACAGATATATTTATATTTATTTAGTGTGATTTTTGAAAATATAAATCACGGGTGATTTTTCGAATGCTAACGGTGCCGCATGCTTTGCACTTTTCTGAAGGAACACTCGATCATTTTGTCATGGTCAATAAAATTGACATACACTCCTTTAAAAATGTCTTTACGTTCCTGGACGGGAGTAAATTTTTTTGACGCCCTCCCATATGAAATGTGACAACTTTTTGAATTTACTTGGTATACCATATCCTAAATCAGGGTGCCTTTGTGCAGCACATCGATTTTCAGCCCATTCCATGCAGCACTGCTTTTTGGTGCCTACAAAACATAATGTACATAGGTAAAGTGAATTCCAGTAGTGTTTTTCTTTTTTTTTCAACATCCAAAAAAAGTAAAGACTTTTTTCCATGCAAATTTTGACGCAGCGCTGCATGGAATGGGCTGAAAATCGATGTGCTGCACAAAGGCACCCTAATTTAGGATACGGTATAGCAAGTAAATCTAAAATGTTGTCACATTTCATATGAGAGGCATCAAAAAATTTACTCCTTCCAGGAACGTAAAGACATTTTTCCAGTAGTGTAGTTCCAAAAGTCAATTGAAAAAAAGTTTATTTCGTTTAGTTTCTGAGTCTGACCTATTTGCATTTCTTATAAACCATATTTTCGCGAAAATATCACCCCTCGCGTTGAAGTACCCCCTTGAAATATCCCCAGGTCTGAGCACGATTATGAGATAAGACACCCCTTCGAGATACCCCCCTCAAAATTTGCACTATGAAAAAAACCTGGGTGGGATATTTGGAGGAACTATGGTATTTATCTTCTTTTTAATTTTAAATCCGTTTTCATGGATACATGTGCAGTATCCGATTGGAAATTTTTTGTATTGATTCCGTTCAACGATGAATGCAATTATGCAATGTACTACGATGCGATCTACCGTATATACTCGAATAATTCCTCCGCTTGAATAATCCCCCCTCGAAAAATTCCTGTCTGTAAGGTGAGTGAGGAAAAAGCAATTCCCCATCGAATACCCCCCCCCCCCCTTAAGTATATGATAAAGTTTTTGCATCCAATTTGAACAAAAAGTACATTTTATTTACTAAATAAAGCATATTTCATTAGATCGGTTAATATAAAGATGCTTCAAATTGTTGACGAAAAAATTATCCCCCCCCCTTGAATAATTCATCCCTCGAATAGCCCCTCTCAAAAAAGTCTGACGAAAAAATACTTCCGCGGGGATTATTTGAGTATTTATGTATGGTATTTATGGTTACTTTTAAATATGTATACTTATATGCGGGTACACACATAATTATTGTTAGGTATTTCATGAAGTAAATGTTCATGTCAAATAAACCGAACAATATCCTATCTCCATTTTGAACATGTAAATATAGATCGAAGTTTTGACATTAAAGTGCCACAGAAATGATGAAAACGGCTCTACCGTATTTCTCCGTGCAAACCGCCCGAGTGTTATACAAAAGTAAGGCCCTTTTCAGAAACCTTTTTTGAACTGTTATAACGGGCGTTAAGGTGGGGGGGGGGGGGGTTAAACACGGAAACTTACTCTCACCTATTTACCTAAACCATTTCATAGTGAACAATACTAATCGCTTGTCACATTTCGAGCCAAAAAACGAATGGCAACAAAATAACAAATTGTGACACACACAAGAACATGCACATGGTACAAGAGCTTCTACAGGCTCGCCACTTTAGCAACTGGCCTGTTGCTCTATTTTTTATTGAATCAATTTCAATTTCAAGTTGTTGTTTACTTGACGCGGACTCTTCCAGTCAAATGCAAGTAAAGAAAAAAACAGGTAACAGTTAAAACAATGTCGTAATCACGTTAGAACAGTGTTTATACCATCTACATACCGTATTTCCTCGAAATACCCCCCGGGGGTGATTTTTCATAGTGCTCCCGAGGGGGGGGGGGGGGTTAAACGAGGGGGGGGGTATTTCGAGGGGGGGGTTATTATTTCCAAGAACTTTTTGAAATCCTAGTACAAAATCGTTGTTTGTGATGTGCGCTGGGATAGAAAAATGCATCAATAACTGACATGTATAGACTCCTGTAGACTAGTGATGGAATGGCGCCATGGCGCTGGCGCCATTTGAGGGCGCCAAAGGGCGCCGCGCCATGGCGCCATTGGCGCTTGGCGCCCTTTTTCTGTGGCGCCCTTGGCGCCTGGCGCTCACATTCTGAAAGGCGCCACGGCGCCATTGGCGCTTGGCGCCCTTTTTCCGTGGCGCCCTTGGCGCCCTTTTTCCGTGGCGCCCTTGGCGCCCTTTTTCCGTGGCGCCCTTGGCGCCTGGCGCCCGCTTTAACAGGGCGCCAAGAAGGCGCCAGCAGGGTTTCAAGGTGAGTGATGTTTAAATGAAACAAGGGTGCCATGGATCATCTAAAATTCCCCAGAAAAATGAACGAAGTGGTATGAGTGGGTGGAAATCTTTTGTCGAAGGGTTCATCAGACGTGTCGATGGATCAGAAGTCGAGAGTGGTGGACCGTCTAACATGCAAACTCTAATCAACCTATTCAAATCATCGCTTTCCGTTTTTGTCCACTTCAAGTAAACATCCATTGGAAAAATCTATTTGAAGTGAATGGGTTTTTATCAAATGACATTTTTCATTTTGTTTGAATTGAATGCCATATGGATGTTATGAAAATTTTTATTGCTGCTGGTCTCGTTTTTGTTCATTCCTGGAGCAGTGACATAAAATGTGGCGGTGACGCAGTGATTGTCACCGCCTGCTTTTTGAATGTCACCGCCACAAAATGAGATGTCTTCGCGGTGACAATCACCGCCACATTAATTGATCAGCGATTCAGTCAGGGCACGTTTTTTTGGCAGATTCCATTGCAAAAGAAGTACAAAAGCAGTGCAAAAGAATGTAGCGTTGGCACCGCCGCATTAGCATTTGGCGTGCATATAAAATATTCATGGGGCGCATGTAACAATGGCAAACCCTCCGATAAAAAGTATTTAAATTTTTAAGTGTTTTTTCCAACATGAATTTTCAAATTTTCGAATTTTTCCTCAAATAAATTTTCGAATTTCAAATTTAATTTTTGAATTTTCAAATCTTTTTGGTTAATATTCGAATTTTTTTGGGTAATTTTTGAATTTTTTTACATACTTTTCAAATTTTTTGGAAAAATATTCAATAATGAGCTTCAATCTGTTAAGTAGTTATGTTAAAATAGTTATGGGTACTCGGTGCAATCCTGAGCATTCTTTTATGTGACTGGGTCCACCCATAGCTGGGATTGGGGGCTCACTGACTATTTTCAGCTTTTTAAAGTATAATAAATATGTTGTTATGCACCTATTTTTAGCTATTTGTCACCTACCTCAAGCGATTTCCCCCCCTTCTTCCCACTACACCTTACAAAGCCCCGCCACTAGCGTGTCAAATTTCCGTTTTCCACAGGCAATTTTTTTCTGTTTTCCGTTCTGTTGTCCAGCTGCTGAAATTTTTTTTCCGTTTTCCAGCCACTAAATTTTCCGTTTCCATTTTTCCGGCCAAATTTTGTAGTTTTTTCCACCTTTTTTTCCATTTTCCAGCTCATATTCCAGTTTTTCTGCCTTTTTTCCATTTTCCGCCTCAATTTTCTGTTTTTTTTCTGCCTCATTTTACCTTTTTCTGGCTCAACTTCCTGTTTTCTGTTACAGCCAAACCAGTAAACCTTCATGCAGATTGTCAATTATGTGAATGTTTTCTGTTTCCAGCAAAATTTCAGCAAACTTTTTCCATTTTTTTTACAAAATTTCAGCAAATTTTATCATTTTTATGGCAAAATTTTCAGCTTTTTTCTGTTTCCATGTAAATTTCATTTGTCCGTTTCCGTTTTTCCGGCCCCTTTTTCCGTTTTCCGGCCACTGAAATTTTTATGCTGTTTCAGTTTCCATTTTCCGCCAAGAGCAAATTTTTTTCTGTTTTCCGTTCCGTTTTCCGGCCGCTGATATTTTTTTCCGTTTCCGTTTCTGTTTTCTGTAAAACTTTTTTTTTGACACCCTACCCGCGACCCCCCTCCCCAACCCCCAAACCCCCAAATGTTTTTTCAGCTATCTATCCCTCCAGCGGATAGATTTGCTATCTATCCAACCATCCAGAGGGTCAAAATCTACGAGGCCCTGGGGCACTGGGTAATATTGCCATTTGAGCACTGGGTTTACTTGAGCACCAGTCCTTGAGTCCTTACCTAGTCATGAGTCAGTGCATAAATTATATATATTTAGGTGTCACTGCCACAAAA
This sequence comes from Sphaerolaimus hirsutus, assembly GCA_964036195.1. Classification (NCBI taxonomy): domain Eukaryota; kingdom Metazoa; phylum Nematoda; class Chromadorea; order Monhysterida; family Sphaerolaimidae; genus Sphaerolaimus; species Sphaerolaimus hirsutus. The sequence goes on along the minus strand of CAXIWS010000597.1, from coordinate 1,385 downwards.
ATGCCTGTCACGCACTGTCACCGCCTGAATTTTGGATCATTTTATGTCTATGTCCTGGAGAACGTGAATAAAGAAATGAATACGTCCACTACACTGCTGTATAAACATTTTAGCATACAAGGGGTATTGTACCCACTTATTTATTTTGGCGCCCTTAGCGCCTGGCGCCCTTTTTTTCAAATGGCGCCATGGCGCCCTTGGCGCTTGGCGCCCTCTTTCTGTGGCGCCCCTGGCGCCTGGCGCTCACTTTCCGATTGGCGCCATGGCGCCCTTGGCGCCTGGCGCCTTTTTTTGTGGCGCCATTGGCGCTTGGCGCCCACTTTCCGAATGGCGCCATGGCGCCATTGGCGCCTGGCGCCATTTTTTCTGGCGCTTTTCCATCACTACTGTAGACCAATTTTAGTACGTAGATGGCATGAACACTGTTCTAACGTGATTCCGACATTATTTTAACGTGTGTTCCAGAGTTGTGCAAATACTGGTATTTTTGGAAAACGTAAACGTAAACGTAAACCTAAATACCTTTTCCAAATCAAAAGTATAAATACTAAAACGTAAGGTATTTTTAAAATACCAAGGAATACGTAAAAAAACGCATCCATACCTTGGAAAAGCATATATATCGAACCCACAAGCCCCTCCCTCACCGTCCAAAAAATAACAAATTTTTAGCTATCTTCCCTCGGGGGGAGCAATTAGCTGCATATCTATCCGGCCCCTGAGAGGGTCAAAATTCAAGATACCTACATCCCAACCTGTGTCACAAGTCTACACTAAAAAAATTTTGTATTCATCTGCATGCTTCTAGCGTGCACATTGTTTTATGGTATTGCATCCAAGATTTCTGATTTTTTGTAAAATTTTTGTAAAATATTTGGTAAAATTTTTTGTAAAATGGTTTCATTTTATTTTATTAATGACATTTCAGAAAAAAATAAAATAAACTGAAACATGAATAAAATAAAAATAAAATACAATTTTAATAAAAATAAAATACAATTTTAGTAAAAAGAATTTTACTAAAACCAACCATGTCGTTGGCCATACACAATGTAAAATGCCTATATAAAATGTGAAAATGTGGCTATGTATAACGCCCCCCTCTCAATAAATTAACGCCCGGGCGTTATACAAGTTTTCAAAAAGGGTTGGTAAAAAGTGCCCCGGTTTTGTATAACGCCCGGGCGGTTTACACAGAGAAATACGGTAAGTATAAATACCCGAATAACCGGGTATTTCAGGTAAACATAAATACGTTTTTCCAACTCTGGTGTGTTCTGCACTACGCAGAACACAAACTGCAGTATTTGTCATGTACATTATCTTTACACTCAATTTGGGGAGGGGGGTATTTCGAGGGGGGGGGGGGTGATTGTTTCATAGTG